>MKEJ01091922.1:0-10710 GCA_001753735.1 Embelia ribes
CATATTTATTACCATATAGTGACAGATATCACACATGCGGATATTACACAGCATCACATGTAGCTGTGTATTTTGGAGATTAACTCGTACGCACCATTTTTCCATATACATATTTTACAAATGTTGAGACTAGTGAGTCGCACCACTGGGGATGATCTGTGCAGATGTGTATTCTTTTGTGTATGGTTATTTTGTTGTTTAGCCTCATTTATTTCTTGATGCATTACTTAAAAAGGGAATGCACTTACCATCCAGTATTTCTAGCGGGTCAGGGGCGTGTTTTGGATGTTCTAGGAAAATTGGGGCGTGACAGTTACTTTGAAGTTTTTTAACATGGGTTACTATAATGGACATTTAGGGTTACATTAATAAATTTTTGGGTCACTACTTAAAGACCTTACGATTGTAATTGATTTATTTAAAACACCCATGCTAGGGTAACTACATTCAATTCAATATTTATCTCACATGTTACAGTATCTTTATCTCGGATAAATTACTTGTTATGCAAGTTGTATTAATCGGGTCACTATCACATAAACAAAGTGTTACTATTTTCATAAATTTGGTTACTATATTAAAAAATTCAATTTACCATTCATTTTATTTTTAAAACATCCATGTCGGGGCAAGAAATATGTTTATCTTAATTATTCTTATCTCACTTTTTACAATATTTTCTTCTAAGTATCGTATAACATTTTACATACAAGTAATTTAAATTGGGTTACTATAACAGACTGTACAATTTACTACGATATCGGTTAGGCTTGCTAATCATTTGAAGGTTACTTTTGTCTTTGCCGTACCTGAATTAAAACATCTAAGTCAACGTCTTTTATTGCTGCCATGTACCCTTGCCATTTTTGTGTTACTACATCTAAATGTTTGTTTACGAATTGTCTAAACTAGCGATACTATCTCGTATTCTCTATACAGTACAAGTCTCAAGGTTACTAGATTAGGACTCAGAGTACAACCTTGAGCACTTTCTTATGTGCTACCATATGACCGTTAACGTTATTAGATTAAGACTTGTAGATTAAAGTGTTTGGGTTACTATATAGGCACGCATGTTATAATTACTAGCCTCGTCTTTGATAAAACATTTTATGGCCAACTTCAGGTTGAAATTATTATTTTCTCAAATTTCTCTTGCAAGGATTATTAGTCAGGCAAATAAATTATCAGAAGTATAAGTTAGGGTTACTATATTTTGCAACAAAAAATTTCAATTTTTTATTACTTTATTTAGGATCACTTTTTAAGTATTTTCGTGTTGATATCATATAAAGAGTTACTTACGAGTTGTATAAACTGATGTTACTAATCACACACACTACGTATTACTATCCTACGGTAAATACTATATTAAGACTCGCATTTTACCATTCATATTGTTTTTAAAAGAGGTTACCATCTCTGATGCTGATATCATTACACATTAACACATATAATAAAACACGCATGCTAGGATTAATTCTTTAATCACGTTACAAATAAGCGTACATCAATACGTTACAAATAATGAAAGACTATTAGTCCATGATTTAACTTTTACATTGTAAATAATAATAATAATATGCTGTTGGTCAGAAAAAATGCCTTGTTCGAGTAAAAATAATGCAATTCAACCGGATAAAATGGGCTTTAAAGAACTTCAAAGTTTCTAAAACACGAGATGGTTTTTCCATAACAAGAGTAGCATCAGCTGCGTTATCTTTTGGAATCCTTGTTTCACCTCTTCCTCTCCCTTTGCCAGATCTTCACTCGAACCAACTTCGCAGAAGCTTTGGGAGTTTTTTTCCCGGATAGGATAGGTGGGCTCCAAAATTACGTAATCGGTTCTCCTGTTTCCATGATTACATATATGGTGCATCTCATATAATTCGTCATATGAGATGACAAATTATTTAAAATATTTAAAGCAATTCGTCATATCGTATATTTTAATTTTTAATATAATTCGCTAGACGAATTGCTCAACATGAATGCGGCTTTAAAAAGCATTTTGCTCAACACGAATGCGGCTTGTATAAGTATAATTTTTTATTTGCTCAACACAAATGCGGCTTGTATAAGTATAATTTTTTATACAATTCGTCAGGCGAATTGTGTAAGATATGACGAATTCCTTAAAAATTTTTAAATAATTCGCTATCTCATATGATGAATTATATAAGATGCACCATATATATAATTACGGAGACAGACGGACCGATTACGTAATTTTGGGACCCATCTCGGTGAAAAAGCTGGAAGTTTTGGCCTCTGTAAGTAACTGTGAATATTTCTGAGCATTCTGCCACAACAAAAGCACGGTAAAAACACAACCCAACATTTATCAAATGTGGAGTCTATGAGAGAGTCGAAAATAAGGCCTCCCTTGGAGCTATCTCCCAAGTTTATGTTTCCTGATGATAAGTTGCCTCCCATTTCAATCATCAAAATTAAAAAGTTCAGACAACACCAAAAGACTAATTTCCATAAATGCTATATTTTCTTTACATTTAACAAAAATCCAACCCCTGGAAAACGAGATCACCGAAACAAAATGGCTTCATTTCAAAATCTAACGAAATTCTGGATTTGCTCTATGTAAAAACCATTTGTCAAATCATTCTACACTGCAAAAAGAACACGTACAATAATGCCTATAAAATCAGTTCCACGAAACTACACAACCATTCACCTGATCAGTTAATTTACACTAGCACGTATAAATCCTTATCATTAGATAATAAAAGGGGAACCTTTTCAAATACCCACTAATAAATTGCCCAAGCCATCTAACAAAGAAAGCCCCAGTTGCCAAATTCAGGAATAGTAACCGACGAATGAATTAGATTGATTAAATCAGGGCACTCGCCAACTTAATCTGGGTGATTAGACATTGGAGGAAATCTTCAACTTATCAGCTGGATGGTGAAGACAAGGATTTATGTATCAGGATGGACACAGTGAGAGGCTCGGGCACAATGGGGGGAGAGGCTCGCAACGGAGGAACGAAGGGAGAAAACACGCGACAGAGAGAGAGAGAGAGAGGGCACCGCCGCGAACAGAACGCGGGAGAGGTGCGCGATTGAGAGAGCGAGCTTGTGATTTATGCTTGTTTTTTTTATCTATATTTTCCATGAAACCGGCTACTACAGCCAGTTCAAGATATTCCTCCCACATGGTCATGCCAAGTCAGCGCCATGTGAGTGCCAGGTGGCAAATTGGTTGCTTTTGAAAGATTCCTGTAGCTGCACCAAAAAGTAGTTCTTGTAGGAAAGTTACAACCACTTAATAACTAACTATACTGTCAAGGGGTACCATTCTCACACGATGATATATATATATATATATATAAACAGATCCCATCGGAATTGTACAAAAACAAACGGAAGAAAAGTTAACCATTATGACTTACCACTTCCTAAATTCCAACAAAATAGCCATCTCATTCACGAAATGGAATATCCACAAAGCAATAAAACATGAAGATGGTCCTCGTGAAGGCACAACATCATCTAAAGATCATTTCATTCCCATAACATTAAAGTAAAAGAACTAAATGAGCATACAACTAAAGGAGTTAATCAAATTTCTACTTGCAAGAGCAGATTAAAAACAAAGAAACTCTATTGACCGTTTTGATTGTTAGACGATCTGTACTGCAACATCTCAGTCTTGTATCTTTCTTTGTCCCTCGCAGCCTTTTCCTGATAAACCTGCATACACAATATAATCCTTAGGCTACTGACAAAATGAGAACCCTTAAGCAACATGTGCATAAACATCTTTGCAAAAAAAAAATAATAATAATAATAGTAATAAAAATAAAAATCTCAATACACGTAGCACCCGCAATATAACAAGCTAACCCAACAAAGGATTTTAGAAAAAGAAAGTTGAACCCCAGCTTGGCAGCAAAGCGTCGATTCTTTGCTAAATTCATACCATTTCTATATGAACATACCCCTCTCCCACAAGAAGGCACAATAGGAACGGGGATGTTACCAATTCGGCCCCTGAATATACAGATAACTTCCTAGAGATGTACATTTAAAATTAAACTCCATTAAAATAGCTAAGTCCACCTGTTTTTCAGCATCCGTGAGCCTGTTCCATAGAATCCCAATCTTCTGGGTGAGTGCCCTTTCCTGGCCACGATACGAAGACTTTAACATGTTGTACTGCTCTTGAAAAAAATAATTGTAAGCACTCTTTTTGGCCTTGGGCTGAGATGGGTCCCTTAGTGCTAGCTGGTGTCTTTTGCGCTTACGCCTACGAGGTAGAGGTAAAGAACTGGAATTCTGTACCGAGCAAGGTAGACGGAAAGAACTGGAACTCTGTATTGAGCTCAACGAAGGAGAATAATGATAGAGGACGCCTCTG
Organism: Embelia ribes; assembly: GCA_001753735.1. Lineage (NCBI taxonomy): Eukaryota > Viridiplantae > Streptophyta > Magnoliopsida > Ericales > Primulaceae > Embelia > Embelia ribes. Next base: position 4,381 of record MKEJ01091922.1, read on the forward strand.
ATCTTCTCAGAACCAACTGTCACAGAAACCAGATAACCGCTATCGAATTTCGATTCTATGGTTCCAGTCACCGAACTGCCTTGCACCAAGACTGAATTCGCTGGATGTTCACAATGAAAAGAAATATAGTTAGAGACACAAGTGGAAGCAGAGTAAAGAATCACTAGTTTTGGTGCTTTTGTTACTTATTTGAATGCTCTAATCAAACACGATACTAGCATAAATCTATAAGCATTGTCACAAGTTTTTTCCCCTTTTTCCTTCTCTATGTTAAAAAGTAAATATTTTTCTCATTATAACTAGCAACCAAAACAAACACCAACTATGCAGCAACTGAAGGAAAAGCAGTTGCCAAATGAAAAGCCCAAAGGAGACCCGTCTAGACTTCGTTGGGTTAATCGATGAGGCCCGTCTAGACTCTGCAGACTCCATTGGATTAAACGAAGACACTGACCCTTTGTAACTAACTAGTTCTACCCCCGGATGGGGATAGAACTCAAAAAAAGTCTTTTCTCATATTTACTTTTTTGTCTGTTTTGTATTTTTAACAGATTCAAGTATAATTCATCTTTATTCTGTTTCTTTTATTAAAAAAACCCCTAAAATATGATTTCTTTTAAATCACTAACCCCTAATTCTTTGCCCTTGACAAATGAATCAATACTTACCACTTGAGCAACGTCATGGACTATTTACCTTCCAACCCAACCGGGTTTCTAATAAAACAAATTAAATATAAATGATGTCGAGACTAGAGCACCTTTATTCTTATATAAAATGGTGGATATAAGAATCCACACCAGATCATGCCACATTGTTTCAGATGAAGTTTTACCATAACATCACTTATAATTTGGAACAGGTATGGAATCCTATGGATTATTGAATCGTGATATAATCATTGGTTCATTCGGAACATAATAATATCCACAGACAGTAAATATAGAATAAGTAAACAGAATTCCCCATCACCACCCGCCTTAGCTTAGGTCAATACTACAAAATGGGTTCTTTCCTTTCTTGTGGGAGGTACCAGGTAGGTTCTTAATGTACAAGAGAACATGGAGAAAAACAAGCACAACTACAAGTGCATATATAAAAAAAATAAAAAATTTAAATGTAATAATTTATGACCAGAAGTAGCCTAACCTGTCACTTGATCTGAGATGGCACCATCTTCAGAAACATTCGTGGATACTGCTCCATTGCCGGGGGGTGCACTAGCCAGATCTATAGAATATCAGCAAGATGTTATTCTGGGCTAACATATAACATAAAACCACAACAATAACCATGAAAAAACAAACATAATATGATCGGGCCTGCAGATTTGACATACCATCTAGTGAAATGGAAGGGACTTCTTTTCGGTGATAATAAACCTGCTCAAAGTGATAGAGCAAGGACATATAGTACTTCCTTAGGACAAATGATGCACTCGTTATTGTTGAAGGGAAATTGAAGGCTGCAATTATTTCTTTCCATCTGCGGTCTCTAATTACCTGCACAAATTTAAGATATGGTGATTATGTTCCAACACAAAACATGGGAAAGAAGGTCAAGATCTGGAAACATAGATCTTATTGGTCTTTGGTTGAATTTTACATATTTTCAACATATACAGGCAAGCACAGAGTGGAAAACCTAAGATACATATCATTTAGGTATCATATCCATCATTTAACAAGAGCCCATCTAATTGTCACAACATATAAAGATACCAACCTCATTCAACTGCCAATGTGTAAGGAGATATCGTTCAGATTCTTCTCGTGAATATTCTTTCAAAATACTTATATTTGTCCTTGTTCCCTTGGGATTCAAAACAAATGTTCTAAATAGGAAAACGCAGCATAAGCCACTGGAGAATCCCCAAGGCTTAAGGCATGAATAATTTGTCAAAATATACATTAGGAAGTTCCCCAATTCATGAGAGAAGGACAAACAGAAAAAGTTGTGCTGTACATACGCAGAACATTTCATGGTTTAAATGGCATTAGAAGCTAGAACTTCAGATCCCTTCCACAGTAGAATTTTATGCAACAGTGGCCCAAGGACCTAGTCAACTCACCTTATCGCAAACAGAGCTAACCCTTATAAATGTAGGATTTTGGTAAACAATACTAATATTAAATTTTAGAGTTAGCCGTATAATAAAGAGCAGACTTTTATAGTTGTTTAACAACCAAGAACAAGGGCTTAAGTGCATCCCACTGATTTGATATTGAATTTACTCTCATATTAGACAATTATAGATTACAAAAGTGTCACCAATTCGTACCTTTTCAATACCACCTCGAGATGTGACTTCAATAAATAGGCGATGCAGATCAAGACTCGTCCCTCCTATAACAGGAATCCTGCCAAGAAGAAAGTGACCCATTAAGAATATTGGCTAAGACCCTCACTTTAACTTCCTTGTTTATACCTGTTTTGGTACTCTTAAATTAGGATATTTCCACTTTTCACGAGATAGTATGAACTTTTCTATGTTTGGAATAAAAGCAGAATTACAAAAACACAAATAAAATCAAAAGGATGTGCTGCCTTAAATTCAGTTGGAATTTCAAACAACTGGGTCTGAAGAAAGTTCGCATCATCATTTAAGCAATAAGATTGAGCAACCAAATACACACTAAAACCAAGCAGAAAATCTAGGAAGTAAAACCAATAAAAAAATTTACGCAGGACCTGGGTTGAACAATGTACTTGTTGCCTTGTTGGACATTCAATAGCGTCTCAGACAGATGCACAAACATATATAGCTAATTTACAAATCTTCCAGAACTGGATATAAAATTGACACTCAGGGGGAACACATATCTGTGATATAGAACTATGGGCTACAAAAGAATTGAGCCATAGGCTGTTCAGGCTTATGCTGTTTTACTTAATGAGCCTAGATTTATGTCAAGGATTAGTATGTTTATACACAAAAGAGCAAGAGATCAGCGTACTATGAGCCCAACGAAGATGACAAAAACTGTTTTTCTTATTTCATCTACCAGATGATAATGCATAAAGTGGTTATTTCACAAATATTAGGTAACTTTCCCATTTCAAAAGCTAATGGAGTTATGGAGGTGATATATGTAGATGTTGAGTATAGACGAACATGCATAAATAAGTACATTTATAAGCATCTAAACTGCAGTATCACTTGAATACTACACAAATGCATTTATAATTACTCTAATGACAACATTCAAACTTGATCCAATGAAGAGGTTTGTAGAATTTGAATATTATATCAGGACCAGGCCCAAATGAAAGAATAAGCCAATTGAGTAAAAGGCAAAAAACCTGAAGCCTTGCTTATTGTCAATCCAAAAAGTGGTGCCTTCTTTTTTTTGAGGTCACTCACACCAATGCTCGTAAATGAGCCCGTAAATTAAATTTTAGAAATTAACTTTTAGGGAACCCTCCCCCCACCTATTTATCCAATATTATTCAATCCCATGAAAAACAGGGGGTTGCCACACTGATCCCCTTCAACTAGAGGACTATTATTCATCCCTAATTCTATTTCTAGTTCAGGAAATATGTGTGTACTTTTTTTAAATCTCAGCCTCTAATCTAAAGTTTGATGTATCGGGATTACAATTTAGATATTGGAACCGAAAAAGGCACCTTCCTAGACATTGATGGAAAAAGAAAGGCTCCCATTTTGGATCTAAAAGCAAGAGGATAAGTTTCCAAAATCATCACCACATTCGGGTAATGAAAATTCTTTAAACAATAGTTTTAGGCTTTTTTGTTATAAATAGCTAAATCAGCAAATATGCCTTTGCCTAAAGGTACAAAGCCTCAGTACACTCAAATAATTTAAGCATGCAAGAGATTCATATGCTTTTGTAAAGACATTAATTCCCAACTATTTGTACCCTAAAAAATCACACTCAAAACCATAATAAAATTGGAAGTGGAAACGGAATCTGTTTGGGGAAACGGAAGCGGGAAACGCATGCCAAAAATATAGGGAAAATGGGAAACGTGGATACGTTTCAGAATTTTATTTGGATATGGTTATAAAACTTGTGGGAAACGTATGCAAAACATGTATAAAACATGTGTGAGTTTTTAATTTAACTCTCTAAAACTTTACTTAAATTTGTAATTACCATAATACTTGTACATGAATATCAAAATTTTGAAATTTTGTATAAGCAAGCTAGTCATAATTCAAAAATATAGTAGTAAAAAAATAATTTAATCATAGAAGTGCTAAAAAAACTCATTCTCACACAATATTTTTATTAATTTTTGTTTAATTTTTATTAATTGGTATCCAACAAGCTTCCTACAAGTTTCTAAAAAATTTATGTAGCGTTTCCTAAAAGTAGTTTAAACGTTTCCCATCTATTTCACTTGAGTTTTCCACGCGTATCCCAAGCATTTCCGGATAGTTTCCTATGAGTTTCCAGATGGTTTCCTATGCATTTTCCACTAAGAATCCACAACATATCGTACCCGTACCGGAAACACGCTTCTGGCAAAACGTGTTTCCTGCCCCTAAAGGGCGTTTCCGGTACCTATGTTCAAAACACACTGCATAGCAGCTGCCACAAACAAATTGGTGAAAAGAAATTAGCAATCCCCACCTTGAAAAATGCTGATTAAAGTTTAAGCCTTTCTTCCGGGTTTAATCAAATGACAAATAGGCAAAAATCAGCAGATATGCATTTCCCAACAGATATCAAGCCCTCACTCCATTCAATTACTCTATGAGATATGTGCATTTATGAACGCATCAAATTCAAATAATTTGTGCCCTAAAAGTTCACACTCAAACGCACTACTGTCTAACAATCACCAAAACAACCACCACTGTGAAAATTGTGAAAACAAACTCAGATAAATATATATATATATATAACGAAATTCGTACATTCAAGGGGGAGATAGATTACTTGAACTTGGTAAAGAAGGATCGGTGAAAATCCTGGAGCTTCTGGTGGAAGAAGGTCGGTGGGTTCCGTACGATTTCTTCGTATTGGGCCTCCGCTGGTGGGTATGATTTTGTGTATTTCGACATTTTTAACCAACCCTCACTGTAAAACGCCTGATTTAGCAGTTATTGATTTATATATTTATCTTATTTTTTACAAGAAGAAATAATCAAGAGATAATCAGGGTGACGCGACTAATTTTGGTTAACATAAATAAATAATTATGGACTACTAATTTGTTTGTTCAATGCTTCACATTAAACGAAACACGTGCTTTCTTTTAATTGACCTAGTTTGTTGGCCGCAATTTTATTGTGACAAAGAATTAGTATTACCCTATACCCATGAAATATCGTACTATTTTTGTAAAATTAAATCGTAATAAATGGGAAGTGGGCCGTGTTAAGTATGATGCAACTTGTGCCACATACTCATCGATGTTAATTTTTGGCATAAATTTGTGGATTTATATATCATTTCAATAAAAAAAATGATAAGATGAATTATTTTAAATAAGCTTCCGAATCATTAGTAATGGTTGATTTCATAATAGGGTAGTTATACAATCATACAACTAACAGAAAATATATCAAAAATCGTGCATTTATACGTAGAAGTGTGCATCGATCAATTCGATTTCAACCCGAACCGAAACCAACTAAGCCGAATTGTTTAAACCGTAAACCAAATCAGACCTATAGCTATAAACCAAACCGGATAGAACCAAATAAGCATTCGATTCGGTTAAAAACTAAAAAACCAAATTTTCAAAAAAAAATTTGAATAGAAATTATAACAAAATTTGAAAAAAATTAACTGAAAAAAAATTACAACAAATCTTAAGGGTTTTATCAAATTAGGATTTTTTCCTAATTCAAAATTAAATGCTAAATCCTAATAAATAGCTTATAAATAAAAAATTAAAATTTTAGCCTTTTAATTTTTTAGGGTGAGGGCTTGAATGAGAGAGGGAGTTGATGAGATAGTGAATGTATTTATAAAAATCCAATAAATTCGGTTCGATTCGGTTCGGTTCAGCTTGATGTTTAATATTAAAAATCAAAACTGAAACAATTGAACCGAAAAATCGGAATTTATATACCTAATAAAACCGAACCTAATCAAAAATTAAAAAAAATAAACCAAATAGGTTTAGTTCAATTCGGTTTCCAATTTAACCAATTTTTTGCACATCCTCACTTATACCTACTTATTAATGTGCTTTAATTTTTTCATGAAAAATATTACTTTAAAATTAAGAGTGAAACTCTTATTCACATAAAAGTGCGAAAAGAAGGCCCAACTCCAACTTATTAATGGCAATTAATAAAAATGTCATTTTCCCTCCAATTCCTTTATCTTGATCACCTTCATTTCAACT
>MKEJ01091926.1:0-17543 GCA_001753735.1 Embelia ribes
CTCCACCTTCATAGCCATACTTACACAATACTCGTAAGTTTTATGGAGCCCTAAAACAACGATGCTCTTAATAGCATGTCTAAGTCCATCCTCGAACTTGTTCACACGTAGCTCCTCCGTCGAGACAAGTTCTAGTACATAATGAGAAAGACTTGTAAACAATCTCTAATATTATAACACCATCATATTATTCTGGACTAAGCCCAGGAAATCCTTCCACTTCCTTTCTCGTAAGGTAGTAGAGAAAAATTCCTTCATAAACGAATTTCGGAATACCACCCATGTGATATTCCCGCGGACATATATCTCTTCATAGCCCTTCCACCACTTGCCCGCTTCCCCATCGAAAAAGAACGGTGCCACTGCTATCCGAAGGTAATCATCAATCATGTGGAGTACATCGAAGATATGCTCCAACCCTGTAATCCAATGCTCTGCTATGATCGACTCCTCTTCCCTCGTAAACATAGGTGGATTCATTCGCCTAAAACTCATTTGAACTTTCGAGGCCCTCGTCTCGACACTCTGTACACTCCCCATCCTAATAATTTGCACCAAGTTGCGCATTACTTCTTCTATTAAGCCTGTAGTGGCCACTTAAACTCCCCCAATGCTTGCTTGAGCTTGCAGCGGAACACAGGATTGAGTATTTGGAACCCCTTCCTCGTATACCCCCAAACTCACTTCACTACTTTCTTCCAATTCAGGAATACTCTCGGCTTTTCGGATTTCAGCTCCAATCCGACTACGTCTAGCTTCCACTTCTTCAATACCACGACCTCCGATGTGATGACCTCGAGAACCAACCCCATGGCCTCGACTAATACTTCGGCTACTACCTCTTCCTCGCCCACGAGTTCTTCCTCTTGCCATTTTTTCACTTCACTTCATAATTAACAACATAAAAGACACAAGTTTCTTCATAAACAAATGCTCTTACACTATGCTACAACTTCGTAAAATAAAACTTCATAATTTCTATAAGTATAAATCTTCAATACTTCATTTTCTTCCTTCTTATTTTTTTTGAAAATTTCATTTTCAAAACTTCAAATGCTTCAAAAAAAAATCAAATTCAACTTCTTATTTGACAAAAATATAGTTTTGCTTCAAATCATATATATGTCACTTCAATGAATTAAATGCCAACACGTATGATCAAATAATTCATTCAACTTCAAATTATATTTCATGCTTCATACAATCAACTTCAAGCTATTAATCATACATTTCTAATTTACTTCATAATACATACTTCATACTTCATAAATTTACTTCAAATAACTAATTCATTTATCTCGACTTTACTTCGTACCATACTTTATACTTTATACACCATAATTAACTTCAAATAACTACAATTCAACTCCAATTAACTTCATACTATCAAACCCTAACTTTATAAAATTTATACGTAAGGTTCATATATAAACCCATGCGTATATTATTATTCTATAGGCTACTTGTACCTACAATGGCTTAAATTCACTTCTAGGAGCAAATCTTCAAAAAGCCCCAACTCTCCTTCTTCTTCACTTCGTGGTTTAATCTATCAACCGAGTTTGAGTCAACTCGAACCTATAATTAATGATGGTCTACTAATCATATAGATAAAGAAAATTAACATCAATTCCACGTACCAACTAGGCACGGAAAATTAGGTATGATGAACGAACAAGATAAAAGTCGTGACTTACCTCAAAATGATCTCTATATCATGATGAGCGAGAATCCATCCTTAGATTGTACTTTGGGTCTCAGGAGCTAGATCAAATATGGTCTTCTTCTCCAAAATATTTCATGGCTCTCTTCTCTTTCTATTTCTTTTGTTTTCTGGGTAAAAAGTAAAAGCCCCTCACTGCTAAAAGTCTATTTTGTAGGCTTCTATTTCTGTCCTAACCATAACGTTCGAACAACATATTTTCACCGTTTAAACGGTTCTTCCATTTGAACGGCACTAAACACCGTTCAAACGCTCCTCAACACTGACCAAGTTCAGTTCAAAAACTAAGAAAAAAATGTTCTAATCATCTCTAAACTTCACCATTTGACTTCAAATTTCATTTTACTCATACTAATCACTCTAAATACATATCCTAAGGTCATAATAAAATACTTCCACATTTGTACTAATTTTTGTAAGGTTAAGGCATCTCGTTAACATCAAAACAATATTAGACTTCAAACTTATGCTACATTTCTTCTTGCTTCAATTCTTTTACGATCACATAATTTCATATACTTCATTCGGTAATACTTTTATAACTCGTAAATACTTCATGCACCTTATACTTCGTTGTACAACACTTCATACACTTCTGTCTACAATAATGCAATAATAATAATATTATATATTTATATAATATTATAACAAATGCGAAAAATTCACTCGGAATTTTCGGGACGTTACAATCAGTCGTCACACCTTGTCATGTACCTACATTCTAGGGCCAATCCTCACACATTATATAGGCACATTTGCCATTTCAAGGCCTAGTCTTCATACCCTTTAATCATAGAACTCAATTTATTTGCTCAATTCACATGTTCTTGTTATATTTTCTTCTATCAACCAGCGGGCTAGTGGACAGTCTAGGCCCAGCTAATCCTAGTGGGCCAGTCCGCAGCTCAGTCCAAACAATAACAGACCTCCAGTCTTGAGTCGGGCCAGGTTGGACTCCTATGTAGTCCATTTTTTGGCCGGCCAAACCCACTTTTGCTGGACAACAAAACTGGATTTGGCCATCACAAGATTATTGGGATTAGGTCCCACCCCTTCGGCCAATGATGCACAATTAAACTCGTCCAAGCTATCCGCACGGCGAAATAGAACACTGCTCCATCCGACTCTTTTTTTGGTAATATAAAATTTATTTGCACTCCATGGATTGTTCACAGTGGGGCATTGGACCATATGCCATACAATCTATCACTTTTTTCTAATTTTGTTCCTAATTCATCTTATTTGCCAGTTAATGTTTCCTCTAATTCTTCTTATCTTCACAAAGGACCTATTTCTATTTCTCTTACTTTTGTTCTACACAATGTTCTTCATACTCGCTCTTTTAAATTTATTCTTTCTGTTCAAAATTTAATACAGATCATGAATTATATTGTGATTTTTTTTCCGACCTTTTGTTGTTTTAGGACCCAGTGTCGAAGACCATAATTGGTATAGGTGAAGCAATTAATGGCATCTAATACCTCCGCATTCCCCAAGCTATTTCCTTTTCTTTTGTTAAGTCTAATAATTTTGTTTTATGGCACCGTAGGCTAGGACATCCTTCCAATGGTGTGTTGACCTCTTCATTTCTAATTCCGGGAGTCAGAATGCTTGCGATGCCTATTTAAAAGGGAAACTTGTTCAGATATTCCTTTTTTTGCCGCATAGCCACTCTCGAAAATGGTTACTCCTTTATTCTGATTGTTGGTGAAGATACGGTGGTTCTAGTTATACCTTACGTTCATCGCTGTCCTTTATCTTAAAGCAATGAACAATTTCAAGTACTTATTTGGTGATTTGGATCGAGCTATATTAGATCAAATCAAATGTAAGCGGACAAATGTGACATGGCTAGATTCGTTGATAGGAAGTGATAGAGAATGACTACCAATTTGATTAATGAAAGAGAATCTGAAACTATCCCGTGTTTCACTATATTAAATGAAACAATCCAATATGAGATGAGTTATATATATTAATCGTACTAATTTGAAAAATAAAGAGAATAATCTGATTGATAAAGTTTAATTCAATTGCAGTACTGAGTGGACGAACAACCATTCTCACTGTAGGGTGGTGTAAAGTAATATTATAAATTTTATGCCTAAATTAATCGAGTACATTTTCATTCATGTATCCTAGTCTTCGTTTTTCTCTCCATTGAAGTTTTTTTTTTTTTTTATTTTTATTATTATTATTTATTTATTGTTGTTGTCAAAACCTTGTCATATTATCATGTACCTATAGTTTTTTTGTTTTATGTTTTTCAGTATGAGCTATCTTCATTGTTGTGCTCCTAAAACATGGTACGGACTACGGAGTTCCTAGTTATGCGGCTTGTGAGTTTGAAGATGCAGTTCAAGATGTTTCCCCCTAATATATTGATGCAAAACAGCATGCCCATGTACAAGGCTGTGCAACTTCCAGGGGAGTTTGTGATTAACTTTCCTAGATCATATCATGCCCGATTTAACAAGGGACGGTAAATAATTTCTTATGTGGAAATGTTTTTTTCTTACAAAGATTTATTTTGGTAAAATATCTCTTTTTTGCAAATGATTCTGAAGCAGCTCTTTCAAGTTTAAGAAATTCTCATTTCTTCCTAAGCGATTTCGACAAAAAAAGTTTCCTCTAGAATTTTGTTTCCTATGATGAAAAGAAATGTTAGAGGCACTGTGGAATATATTTTTCACTCAGGTAATTATTATCTTTTTTTGGCGTCTTTGTGAATTTTCAGGATTCAAATTAATTGTAGTGAGGCGGTTAATTTTGCATTTGGCGATTGGTTTCAAAGCGTTATGCACTTTTAGCAAGACACCAGTTGTTCCTCATGAGGAGCTTCTTTGCAAAGAAGCCATGCTTCTTACTAAATCCGAAAACAGAAACAGTAATTTTCACAGGGACTCGGTTTCTGCATATTGGGTCAAAATCTCATTTGCACTTTTAATGCGAAAGTAAGTACGAATGTGCTAGTGGGACTCTGAAGAAACTAGGAGCATCTGTTCGTGTTTTCCCCAATTCTGAAGGGATGGTACTTTGTCACCTATGCCAACGTGAGTGTTATGTGGCTCACTTCATTTGCAATTGCCGTAGAAATCCTATATGCCTTTTCCATGGTACTAAAATTCGATTCTTAGCTTTAAGATGTTCAAATTTTTGCACGAATCCAAAGATTTAAAATGTGCGAGGAGTTATTACAAAAATGATTTTGGTGTCAAATTATATTGAAATCCGATACAATTTTGCCAATGCTCGTATGTTTCTATGGGATATGAGGATTGATTAGGATCTCAAATTTGAATGTAGAGATGGAGTTATATAAGTGCCTGCACCAGAGCAAATGTACCCTTTTCGTACCAAGGAATATACTGGAAATGGAAACCGTGGCTAAGAAGTTTGAGCAAGAGGAAGGAATAAGGGAAGTTGTCGAGGAACGTATTCAATGTGAGAGCAACACAGAGACACAGAATTTGGTACCTGGCATGGTAAACGAGTAAATGGTAAAATATCTTGAGATACGTTGAAGTAATTTTTTTACACTTTATTTTATGCTGTTTCTCATTTTTGGCATTAGTAGGTAAGGTTGCCTAAGAATTTTTTTTTTTTTTTCTATTTCTCATTGTATTATATAATAGGGCTCTATGTATATACAATCAATGATGAATGAGAATTAATTTTTTTTTCTTATGTATATTTTGTCATGGTATTGGAGCCTATCTTCTGGCACGAGAAACTAAAATCACAGCTTAGTGGCATTTGATTGCACAAATTGTCACTTGGAATGGTTGCAACTGGTGACTCACCGTATCTATTTTTCTCTTTAATTTACACAAAATAAAAATATAATAAGAGACTAAATACACCCTATATTATAGATATGTTAATTTTAAGTTGTGTTATTATCGGCTTCTAAATTTCGTTCCTACTTGCTTCTTTACCAAACTAACCCTCTACTCCTAAATTCAAATGGCAAGTCATTAGAGTTACCTAGGCTTGTAAGAATTAAGTGGGTCTATTCCATCTTCAAATGCAATGCATTGTCATGCCTTATATTGCAATATGTGGCATAAATACAATTTTGTACATAATTCATAATATATATAATACACCCATCAAATCTTAAATATATGATTGTATGTATTTTCATGTTGTGATCTATAAACTTTTTCCCCACTATAACAATAATTAGTACATAGATGAATAAACAACTGTCTCTGAAAATATAATATATTCTTTTGTGTCTTTGCATAATGAAAAAGACAAAAAAAAAAAATATAGTCTAAAATTTATAAACTACAACCAAACAAATTTATAATATTTTATTTTCAAAGTGATAGAATTATCTAAGCGGTGTGAAAAAAGACCCCTTTTTGTTATGTATTTATTTCCTTCATCTAGATGAAGATTTGTTATTCAATCCTTTCTATTGAAATTGACATCATGGGTTAGGTAAGATTATTACTTGTCAACTCGAATATTAAGCAAAATGGGTCTAAGAAAAGTTCATATATCATTAACCATGCATGTTTAGTTTATTCAAATTTACATGTTTAACTTATTCCCTCTTTTAAAACTAGTGATGTACTTACTATAAATTAAGAGATCTAATTTTTTTTGACACTACAAGCATGTGGTTCTCATATGAAAATAAATAATTATAGCTTGGGTTGATTATTAACAATAATAAATTTGTTTTATCATTTTTCAGATTTATTATTTCAGAATTATGTGAATTTAAGTAATAAAATATTTTGTAAAAAATTGTAGATATTACCAAGTTTTACTAACTAGGATTTGTCGCAAGGGGTCGACTTCAAGGCTTAAATAATGTACATTGAAAATTTTTGACAAAAATAGTACAGTTTAAAACTTGAAATTTATATTTTTCCTAGACACTAAAACATATTAACATTTGTCAAATTCCGAACCTAGTGAAATTTATGGTTTGGAAGTGTATCAAAACCTAAAACTTTGTTTATATGGCTCCTCAACATCACGTGGGAGAAATTAAAATTTGTCCAACTTTCACCGAAAAATATAATGGAAAAAAAAGAAAAAAAATAAGCGTAACGAAAGTTGGCTTTTCCAATTGCGTCTTTCGTAGCTCCGATCATTAATTAATTTAGCTATTTATCATGGTCAAAGGCACATCAAGGGTTAGAAGAACAAGTTGAATAAATTAATAAGTGATTAATTAAGCCATCTATCATATGGTCAAGGCACATGAAAGGCTAAAACAAGTTGAAAAAATTATTATAAAGTGATTAATCTTACAAATGACGGAGTGAATAATTATTGTGGCTTCTAGAATCAATTAAGTTAGAATATTCAAAATCTATACTGAGAGGCATTTATTTACCTAAAATTATTTTGAATAAATATATTTTTTATTAAAAAATAATTTAATTATTATGGCCAATCGTTGCAAAACACTTTTGCATACTGTGGGATTTCGGTGCATGTCTGTCTTAAAATAATTGGCGCAAGTCTGAAACAAAATAATATATTGTATTGAATCACTGAAATTTGAAATTCTGCAAAAAAAATAAAAAATTAAAAAATAATAAATAAATAATAGGCTTTTTAACTAATTATAATTATAACTTACCAATTATATCTGTTAATAAATGAGGCAATGCCACCTTATTCTTTGTTTAACTTTCGCGCAAATATTTTTTAAATTTTACGTAGTATAATTAACACATTTCAATTTTGTGAAACTGTATTTGTCATAACATTGTTCGTGTACAATACGTAAAATTTATATATTCGACAAGATTAGAGTCCTCACAAAATGCTTTAATTTATTTTATTAGAGGTGGGATCTAAGATGGATTTAATTGATTAAGTACAGTTGTTCAATTATTAGTAAGCATGTATTAACATTGTTGTCTTACATTGTCTATAATGACAGTTTTGAGCTTAAGTTTCCACGAATGAGCAAATGACAACATAAACAATTTAATCATTTAAAAAAAAATGCTAATCATCTTTTCTATTTAACTTACATGTGCTTGATCGTATTATGTATGTGTAAATGCTTAAATATTCTCATCTTAACTTTATAAACATAATTATTATTATTTCACAAACATAAACGTGGATGATAGGATTTTTAAAAATTGTGTTTTAATTATTGTTAAGTATAACTATGATTTTGTGATAAATCTGTTGTTTCACAAGTTTTATAGGTTATATTTTAGGTCAAAATATGACAACCCACATGACGGTCTATGGTTGTGAATTTATTTATTATTTGTATTCTATAAGGTGATCCTAACCCCCTTTTCTTTTTTTGTCTTTTCCTTATGCAAAGACTTAAAAGAATATAATATATTTTCAGAGACAGCTGTTTATTTATCGTTGGAATCCAAATCATTTTCAGAGTATGATATATAACTGGTTTTTGTTTCTTTTTAATTTATGACCGGTCAATACTATGCAACTTGCTTCAAACACTTGGCAAGACAAGGCTGTTAAATGGTTTAATTGGACAGTACAAGCAACTTACTATATAAATTGAATCATAAAATATACATAATTCTTTTTGCTTGGCGGCATCAATATGAATATATGATTTTGGAATTTTTTTTTTTTATTTTCATATCGCGTGCACTAATCGATCCATATATATATATATATTATAAATTATAAAGAGTTACAAATATGTACATGCACGATGCACCAACTTGGTTGCGCTTAATTTCAATAACACCTTTATTTGTCCCATTGTTGCGCATAATTCTTTCTATATAAATATTAGATAAAAAATAATGATATTCCTTTTCTAGGTCAATTCGTGTATATGGTACTTGGTGTTTCTGTGTTATAAACAAACAGCAATAGTATTAAATAAATATAAATGATGGATTCAAGATTTCCGGCTAAGAGAGACTAATACACTTTCTTCTGTATAGGAATTTTTTTTTCTTCTCTTTTTGCTGGGAGCCGTATAGTGAAACTCTACAAATAAAAAAAAATCAACTTTGCACGTGAAATCTAAGGAAATTTGGGAGTTTATTAAGACAATGGCCCACCAACTTTCTGCCTATGGCTAATGGTGATTAAGAAGAAGCTAAAGGTAGAAGCACCATAATCTCTATTTTAATAAAATTGGTATACTTTCCCTGACAAAGATCATTTGCATTAATTTGTTAATATAAACTATGGCAATCCAATGCTTAAATTAAGTATTAAACAAAACTAAAAATGCGGGGACTTAGAAACTTCACCTCGAGGCTGCTAAGGAGGATTATAAATCAATGACAATGATATATACATTTTTCGGCAGATATGATGAGCTAGATTGACATCTCGTCTCGGCAAGAATAAGATTTGACCACTGAATAAATACTATTAGAGGCTAGGGATAGAAATTTCATGTCTTTTGTGACCTTTCGGAGACCGGAGATCACAGTCATTATTATAGGAAAATCGTATCGATTTGACTAAAAATCTTAAACATATTAATTTGGCTAGTCATTGATTTGATCAAACGTTTGGCCAGATACTCACGTCTTAATTCGTTTACGTTGATGTCGCACAATTTGAGACATTCCATCAAATTCAAATAAAAGATTTTGTTTATAACTTCTGATAGCCAATATTGACACATATGATTCACAAAAAAATGCTTGTAAAAACAAAATCCATATATACACGAATGCACAAACACATATGACCTTCTTGTGATCTAGGGTTTGCTAAGTATAGTTACGTTTTTTGTTTATTACGAGTGAAGAATACATTTTTTTCCCTTTGATTAAACATGAAGGAATTATTCATTGCAAAGGCATAGAGTAAAGAAAGAACATTGGCTATCCATTTGAGTGAGGAGACTACACTCTATACTTGTAATAGTCCTAGCTCACTCTCTTTTGCACATTTCAAGGGTCTAAATTAAGTTAATTAATTGAGTAAGAATCAAAGAAACTTTTTGATTAGACATAAAGAACCCAAATATAATTGAGAGTAAAGAAATAATAATATTGGCCATTCATTAGAGTGAGGAGACCACATCACACCATGTGGAATTATATATAAATCTCAACTTTCTTTTGCACATTCTAAGGGTCAAAATTAAGTTATTCAATTGGGTAAGAGCCAAACAAACCGTTGGGGGACTTTTCATGAGCCAACCACCAATCACTATACATACAAGCATAAAAACCCATGTGCCCACGTGTAATAGTTACAATTACCATCATTATTTCACCTAATTTTTATCTCTCTCTATTTGTCTCTATGTTTGTTTTGTTTTGTTTTTTAGTTGCCAATTTTAAAAGAAAACCTAACCTTAACAAGAGTTTGGTTGAGGATATGAAAGTAGGGAAATAACCAAATCTCGTGCATTAGGTAAAAAATAAATAAAATTTATCGATGTGTTTGTTTCTAAATTTTGGCGATTAGTTTTCTTGCATAGAAAATTCTTTGTACTTTTTGGTTAAGCAAGAGGTTAACAACTTACCCAGCAACCCTAACCATGACATTTAAAAAAAAAGTACTTTTTGAACCTCTAATAATGGACTAAAATAATAGTGGATCTAAAAATTTCAATTTAGGATTTTCCTTTTTTTTTTCACGGGAGTTTCATAAAAGGGCATTAATCCAAAAATTTCAAACTTTAATGTAAATATTATATTAATGATCAAATTGAATATTCACATTAGTTGTTACATCACTTTAGAAGATGATTGATAGCTTATTGCATCTTGGGATTTTAAATCTTTAATAATGGACTTGCCAACCTGCATTTTGTAGGTGAAATGGGGGTAGAATATTCTTACAAAGACCATAAAAATTATTTTAAATCTCACCCAGTAATGCATGGGACCGAATAATATAACTAGGGCTGCTGCAGAGCTAACGATAAGTAGTTCTTGTTGCGCATTCCTCGGCCATTGATATGCATTCAAAGGCTGTAATTTAATACTAAAAATTAATTATTAATTTTTTAATAATTTATATATTAAACTGCAACCATTAGCTATGCATCCAATTGCTAAAAAATATACAACAGAAACTGCTTCTTACAACATCATTCACTACCCCCACATAACCATACCAACTGTCATTATTTAAATAAAATATTATGCAATTTCCATTTTGTGTGTGGGTCCCATGCAATTATTGTTGAACCCAAAAGTTTGAAGCATGCAAAGCTACTAAAAAGTGAAGGCTACCCACAAAAAATTTCAAAATTTCACCTACCCTAGAATTTTTTTTTTTTTTTAAAAATACCCAACAATTCAAATAATTATAAATAAATAAATTAAGCTTGCCAAAAAGCTAAAGAACTCTAGGAGATAAACTATATTCATTTGACTGAAAAATTACCTCCTTGTATGTTTTGTTTATGTAAGCTTGTAAATATATAATCTCATAAAATTTAGGGGAAGAGATAGCTGAGAAATTTGTTTGCAAATATGTAATTAAGGGTTTAATTTTTTAATTATTATATGATTCTTTGATATAGACTTTTGCCTACTTTTTTTTAACACGAGAAATGCCACTCTACCAACTCACCAACTTTCATGGTGACTTTTGTAATAAAAATGGTACATCTACCATTCAGAATCATAATTCTTTGGTTGTACACAAAGTTCATTCATTTCCCTATCCAGCATTGCTTCTTAAAAGGTTCCATTTTCACAGCACATTATGGTTTTATTTATTACAGAATTTAAGAAGAAAAAAAAAAAACAGGCTTTTTTCGATTTATATATATATATATATAAAAGAATAGGTACGTCCAGCGTAAGAGTTTTTTTTAGGTTAAAGCAACAAAAAAAACTCTGTTTTAAAAACTTAACACTCAAATTCACCCTCATTTTTAAGTAAAAAATAAAAATAAAAATGGAAAACTTGATTTTAAAAGATGCATTTAAACAAGCTCTATATGTTACAGTTTTTGTTCTAAATTACATACTTGAAATGATTTTTTCTTTTAGAAACCAAGACATTGACCAGAATTTATCAGTGGTTGGGGCATAAATAAGGCAAGGGTATGTGGGCAAATAATAGAAAGAACAAGATAGCATTTCTCTCTCTCTCTCTTTCTATATATATATATATAAATTAGAAGAAAACAAAGAAAAAGAAGAAGAATATGTGCTTTATTTTCTCCTTGCTTCCAGACAGGTTTATTTTTTTTTGAACAACTTTAATGGTATAAGAAATTTTGGAAATGTTCGAACATAGTCTATCTAGTGGACTATAAAAGCCTAAAAGGTGCATTGTGATATAATCAATAGGTCATTTGACACTCGAGTGTAATCACTTGAAAATAGTAGTCTTAACGTCGTAAAAATTATTATAAGAAATTAAAACATTATTATTAAGGGCCAAATTCATATATCAAAGTTCTGTCATTGAAAATATAGAATATTTATTTTTTAAAATTATAAAGGGTGCTGAAGCTACAACAAAATTTCGACTACAACAAAATTTCGACTCTATCAGTGATTAGACATGAAGCAATCCAGCTTTGTTTGGTAACAATTTTTAATAAATAAATAAATAAGCTTATGTCTAACTAAAAACAATTTGGATACACTAAGCTAAAAAACTTTCAACTTATTCAAACAAAAATAATAATTAAGTTCAACCAAATGTTATCCAGTTTGTAAGAAAAAAAAAATTAGAGCTTAACATCCGCAACCAAATGAAACCTAAGTTTAGCTATAGTTCTTATTGCAAGAGTTTTCACTCGTAGAATAATGGAAGTAAGCGATAACGATATTCAGAAGATAGCCGTAAGCCTAGACATTTGGCTTTTTCAGCTGCACATTTTATGCCGAAAACATATAGCTTTATTTTAATTTCTAAATTGGCTTAATTTACTATAAAATTTATAGGTAAAAAGAAAAAAATTGAAAAAGCTAAGTAATTATTGTATATCAGCCTTTAAATAGAAAAACAAAAAAACACTAAATTGAGAAACTTGACCCAAACAAGCGACAACATTTACTTACAGCAATGGCCCAAAAAGCTTAGGTGGTAATAAGGAGGGCAGCCTTATGGTCTTTTTAAAATCTTTTCGTTGTGTTTTGTAAAAAATTAGATTTCTTAATAAATGAAAAGATGAAGGAAAATTGATTGTAAACACTTATAAGAGGGAGGGGAGGGCTTTTCGGTTCTACTATGTTAACGACATCATGGTTACGCCACATCATCACGATACGTGATGAAATTGCATCCAGAAGCGACACCATCCATTCCGGTAATATAGCATAAGTACATAAACATAGACTTCCGACATTCAACAAATTTCTAAACACGAAAAAAGTGCAAACACGATGGGACGGGCAAATACAATTAACGATGGCAAACATGTTCTCAGGAGGAAAAAATGACAGTTGAGAACGAAAAAGTAGATTAGAAATCATCTTTAACTTAATGATATGTTGAAAATTAGATTAACTATATTTCATAATGAACATTCAGTACCGAAGCAAATGGAGAAAATATTTTGATACCATCACTAAAACGAGATCTAAAATCAAGCAAATGGGGAAAGTATTCGGATGCCTCGAGCAGAGCTTGCTGGGCGAATCAATACTGCTTCTGTAAAGCCTGAAAATATCTATCCTTTTCTCAAAAACTAAAAGAACAAATAAATACATCTATAGGAACAAAAAATTACAAAATCCAGCAACTGAACTATGAGATGTCCTATCTGTAAGGGGTTAGGTTAGAGCTCCTTGCGGAGAAATAATGTCTGTCCTATGCTCTGGTCTATCCTAATTCATGAACTTTCTGCAGTTTGAAGCTTTACACAAGCACGGGACTTTGAAATCATCGCACTCATCTGGATCAAATAAGTAATCGTACCTGTACCAAGAGGCCAAATTATGAGATGAATGTATGTAATAACAAATGAGAGAGAGAGAGAGAGAGAGAGAACGAGAGAGGAGAGAGAGAGATACGTTAGCTCGTCGCCACAAGACACGTTAGTCTTGGCTATAAGAACGATCCTACTTTCGTCATGACCCACACTCATGATTCTTGCGTAGCAATTGGGCATACACTGCAACAAATAAGAGAGATGAATAAAAGGCATGAGATTAAAATGGTCCAGTTCCAGTGCTGTATCACAGAAATGTCGGAACACAAGAACTGTATTATCTATTCCATCATCTTAAGCAAGTTAATTTGGGAGTCTATGCTTTGGTTTTATATGATGATGAATAAAGATGTTTATCTAACATGTGACCCGATTCTCAGAAAAGTAACTTACAGAATGGTTGATTAAGCGTGCTATATTTCCCTTATCTGTAGCGTCTACCACAACTTCTTCGCTGATCTTAAATAGCTGCAAACAATTACACCAGACTCACATTTCAGTTATAGTTGTGCTATATAACATACATTTCATTAAGGAAAAAGAAGGAAGAAGAACGAAGATGATCTATTTCACTTACATAACAATCCTTTCCTTCAATCCGATATCTTGCTTCCCTTAGATCTGCAACACTCCGTCTAACCTGTTCACCGCGATATTCAAGAACCTGGAATATTCATCTTCGGAAATTAGCAATTCAAGACAAAACCCAATATACAAGTTTTTTGAAAAAAGAGCAATTTATAACATGTGCCCAACTCCACATTGCAAGGAACCTATATTTCATATACTCCTGCTGTTTATTTTTCTAAGCTTCCTTTTCCCAGGACAGCGACACTTATCTGTATCTATGCATTATGCAACGCCTATAGAAGCTTGCAGATTCAAAGGCTATTTATTAAGTAAACTAAATGATAGCATTGGCTGATAACTTTTCAACCTTAAACCGAAAGGATGCGTAAGAACGGGAAAACATGCACAAGCAAAAAAAATTAAAAAAAAAAATACCATTTCTCCTTCTTGGATGTTTCTACGTGCAAAGAGGCCCCATCTATGAATTCCAGATCTCCCAAAGCATACCCGGTCAATCTCAGTTCTCTGCACTCAATTGACCAGAAAAATAGTCAAATTAGAAAATAATCAAAATTAACTATTTTAAAAAAATTTCACACCAGCGGCTTATTGAGCAAAGCTTAATTTTTATACCCGGGAGTGTGTAAGATGATAATGGTGACAATTTACCTGTAATTGGCGAAGACGTTCTTTGAAAGTAGAAAAGGCCTCAGGCTCCTCAATTCCCTGTTTAAAGGAAAGCACGCATATTAGGTCATCAGCTTATTAGTTTCTGAGTTGCATGGATCTAAATGGTGCAAAAATGCAGAGAGTGGGATCACGTAGAGATGCTCCATTGTAATAATCATAGAGACTCTTCATAGCATATTTACAGCGCTAGATAAGGAAGGCAGAATAAAATCTACAACAGTATTTCCAAAATTAAGTACTTCAATAATTGACTGGGTAACAAGCGGCTATAAATGTGCCATACAAGAGTCTTCATTAATATTACCATGAGAGCATCCCCTATAAAATAACCTCTCAATTATAAAGAATACTCACTTTGTAGACATTCATTCTTCGTATTGAGCCCATAGAGTGATAAAAAGGTCCTCCTAGTCGATGGGGAACAGCTTCTTGTTCCGTCCTCTATGACCGATAAAGAATAAGAATGGGGAGCAATCACAAAGATGAAAACAAAACAAAACAAAATATATGCAAATAAAAAAGAACATCAGTCCACAGCACAACTTAAATACATATTCGGAAAAAGGATAGGTTTTATCTCTAGGCGTGGTTGAGGGAAAAAAAGAATATCAGTCAATTCCAAAGAACTTGGCCAAGATCCTAAATTCCTAGAAAAGCAAAATTGCATCAAAAGAACTACATTGAACCTTATACTTTCCTACCTCTTTTTCCTGAGACCAAAGAAGGGGATGAAAGTGGGAAAAAAAAATACTTTCAAAATACCTTCTTGTTTAATCTTTTGATGATCCGGCACCTTGCAGCAGAAAATGGCTCCAACTCATCAGCTTCTTCTGCAGGAGCTTCTTGAAGTTTTAACCTGTTGGATGAAATTAGCCTTGAGCCTGTTTGCTTCTTGTCTTGGAGTAAGTTTCTGGTGGAAAACGTCCCAAGAGGACTATGTATAATGAGAACATTATCTGGATTTGGAGCCCTGTTTTTTGGGAAAAAGATATCAGTAAATTAATGAACAAAATAACACATAACAAAGAATTCTTATGTTCGTGGCTCTGTGTGTGTGAGAGAGAGGAGAGAACAACAATTACCTGTGGTAAGCACAATATGAAACCATTTTTGTCGTTTGTTTCCCATTCTTCTCCAAGGAATGCAACTGCAATTGTAAAAGTATGCTACATCATACCAGGTAACTAGACACAAATTATATGAAATAATAGCGTGTGTTGCTTACAGCTGCTTAGTTCTATATAAAATCAAGAGTGCGAGATGTTGCTTATAGCCACTTCAAATTTAGTGTTTATGACATAGACTTTGGTCCCTGAAATAAAAAATATATATAGATATGGGCATAAGTACGTGTAACTCACCTCCATACGGTATCCAGCCCTAGATGCGCACATGGCATGGTAATAAGTGGAGCACTTGCTACACTGTGTACAGGAACCATGAATTTGCTTGCAGACAACACAGATCTGACATCGGGAAAAAAAGACAACCATGATTCTGTGTTACACTTTAGTATGAAGAACCATTTCATTAAGCAACAGTAATAGATTCCAAGGTTTTAATTTTCGTGATGATAAACAAAAAGAATCAGTAAATGCAAAGCAGTTCTAAAATAGATCACTCCACCTTCACGAAGGAGTGTGATGGAATTCTCAAGATTCCAAGAGCAGGCTCCATCTTTTCATCACTCGCAAATGAAACTTGTGGTTGAAACCACGCACATGTGACATGAACCCACAGGGAGCCGACATCAGTAGGCTTCAAAGCACCTCCTGAAAGGAAGGAATACAAAAGTGATGTTACTTTCCAGCTTAACAATAATATTTTTACTAAAGTTCTTAACAGTACGCTTTTTCAATATTTTTTAAAGTCAGTTTCCAAATACAGAGTAAGCACTATGAGTTTCTGACAATGATACATGATTCTTCAGATAGCAATTTTTAATACAAATTTCAAAGGAAATAGAAAAATGATAAAAAGTGAGTTTAGTCTTTAGCATGCCTTGTACTGGGCAGAGGCAACATTCACGCTTGATCTTAGGTGTCTCGCATACTCGGCAGACCCAAGAAGTGAAATCTTTGACGTGTCTTGCCCCATAGCATTCTTGATGAACGGCTATTTGACATCTGATGAAAAAGAAAAGTCTTCCATCAATAGTTTTCATTCAATAATAATATACTTTTGAAACACAAGAAGTTCTGCCTAAAATGTCAATATCTCGAATAAATAAACTAGTGGAGCAAAAAACTAGGAAGCTGGGCAACATAATTTTATATTGGCACCCCAAATTAAGGTTGTTATGGTAGACAAAAACCTGATGCAAATAATGATTTTATTATAATCCCAATCTTCAATCCATCTACATACAGCACACCGCTCTGTTGTCCACTTGGCACGCACGGGTTCATATTTCTCTGCAAAATCAATTATAATGCTCAAACAACAATTGCTAAAGAAGTAAAGTAAACTAAATGATCCGCGGCTGCCAATATATTGCAGATGGAACCATTATGTGCATTAAGAAGAAGCATACCCTTCAAAAATGTCAGCAGCTTCTGCTTTCGTACTTTTATTGAAGGGCGCTTATTAGAATTAACAGGAACAACAGTTTGCGCATGGTACTCTGCCATCTGCAACATCTGTGAAAAAGAAAGGAAAAACGAATCGATCAGAACTAGATAAGTAAAACTTACCCAGCATGTTCTATAATAGAAC
>MKEJ01091940.1:0-11777 GCA_001753735.1 Embelia ribes
ATCATTATACTACTTCATTAAAGTGTAACATTGTTGTACAGTAACACTACAGTATGCTACAGTGTTGGCGAAAAATTTTGGGGCCTTATAAACTCCGAGAAGTAGACAACCCAATCAACTTCCGTCAAGCCATGCAAGATATCAACTCAGAAAAGTGGATTGAAGGGATGAATAAAGATTATAAGTCTATGCAAGACAATAATATTCGGGAACTTGCCCCATTAACAGAAGAAGCGAAACCCATTGGTTGCAAATGGATATTTAAGACCAAACGATATTCCAAAGGTAGTGTGGAGAGGTATAAGATTCATTTTGTAGCTCAGGATTATACTCAAAAGGAAGGGATTGACTCAAAAGAAAGGGATTGACTTTAAAGAAACTTTCTCTCCGGTTTCATCGAAGGACTCTTTTAGAATAATTATGGCTCTTGTTGCACTTTATGATTTGTAGCTTCATCAAATGGATGTCAAGATGGCATTTGTCAATGGCAATATTGATGAAACGGTCTATATGGTGCAGCCAGAAAATTTTGTGTCAGGAGACTCAAAGAAGATGATTTGTAAACTAACAAAATCTATGTATGGGCTAAAACAAGCATCTCATAGTGGTACCACAAATTTCATCAAGTAATTCTCTCATTTGGTTTCGAGATGAATGCTATTGACAATTATGTGTATCACAAATTTAGTGGTAGCAAATACATTTTCTTGGTCTTGTATGTTGATGATATATAACTTGCCACTAATGATATAGGCATATGGCATTAAATCAAGAGATTTCGATCAAGAAATTTTGAGATGAAAGATCTTGGTGACTCCTCCTTTGTATTAGGGATCTAGATCTATCGGAACTAATCTCAGGGAACTCTAGGATTATCACTAAAGAGTTATATCGATAAGGTACTCAAAAGGTTTGGCATGCGAGATTGCAAATCAAGAGATACCCTAGTCGCTAAAGGAGACAAATTTAGTCTCAATCAATGCTCAAAGAATAACCTTGAAGTCCAAGAGATAAAAAAGATTCCCTATTCATCAACAATAGGAAGTCTAAATTATGCCCAAGTTTGTACACATCTTGACATTGCGTACATTATAGGGATACTAAGCAAATATTTAAGTAACCCTGGAATGGATCATTGGAAAACAACCAAGCGAGTTATGAGATATTTATAGAGAAGAAAGAATTATATGCTCACATATAGGAGATCGGATCATTTGGAAATAATTGGGTATTCTGATTCTGATTTTGCGGGATGCCAAGACAGTAGGAGATCCACTTCGGGCTATATTTTTCTATTAGCTGGTGGAACTTTTTGTTGGAGGAGTGTCAAATTCCACCATGGCAGTAAAGGTTATAGTGTGTTCAAACTATAGAGTATGGCTACAAAATTTTGTTACAGGGCTGCGAACTCTAGAAGGAATAGAAAGACTTTTAAAGTTATATTGTGATACAACAGTGCTATATTCTTATAACAATAGGAGCTCGTACAAGTCAAAACATATTGACATTAAGTTCTTAGTTGTGAAAGAGAAGGTTTAGAGTGGTCATATAACTATAGAGCACATTAGAACAAACCCCATGATAACGGATCCGCTCACGAAAGTAGTATCACGCAATGATTTTTATGAGCGTACTACTCAATATGGGTATTGTCGTATCTGATGATATTACAATATAGTGGGAGTCTCAGTTTCATGTATTTTAGTGCTTGATTTTAGTTTTGGATACAATTTATTGTTTGTGTATATTTGAATATTTCTCTTATCATGTTTACGGTTTTTAGTTAAATATGCTCTGATTTTTTTATGTAAAGTTTTATCTTACTACCAGTTGGGAATAGACATGTAGAGATCACATTGCATGTAATTTCCATACTACACATCCATAATTGATCTATGTCATTTGGCATCATTTGTATATGTGACTATTGATGGGTTTAGTCACGTTAAATGTGACGAAAATCGCTTTGATCCTCTATCGATGTAGCTAATGGACGAGAATATTTTAGATATAACCTAAGGTTATGTTGGCAAGTTATGAGCTCATTTTGGTTGAATACATTTGTAAGGTTACATGTATGGCCAAGCGGGAGATTGTTGGAATATTTCAATAATTATGGGGTCACATATTTAAATATTAAATGTATTGTGCTATAAATATAACTAAGCCTAACTAAAGTGGTCTAATTAAGATTACATATTTGGTTCAAGGGTAAATTGTTATGGATTTAATGTTTAGATACTTAAGTGATATTTCTAATTCTATGAGGGGGCGGAATAAAAAATATCTAAACCTAATATTTGAGTTAGTATAAATATTGAGGTTATGGTCCCAACTTATACATCGCAAAAGGAGAACCCTGGTTCTACATTTTCTTCTCTCCATCCCCATCAATAGAATAGAAAACAAATTAACTTTTATCTTTAAGATTGTATTGGGTTGGAAGATCTAACATATTTGAATACATTCAAACATAGATTTAAGTAAATTTTCGCTATTATTCTATTATATCTCTTGAATTAAATGGATTTAAGCTTATAATATAAAAATTTGTCTATAATACATCGTTTTGGCCTTAATTAATACGTTTATGGTTATGATGAATTAATAAGACTAGAAATATAATAAGATTATACGAATCCATAAACGAATATTATGAAATCCATCGTACATAAATTCTACATATAATGCTCAAGAATCATTTCTCATCTACGATTCTAAAAATAACTATATAATTGCATATATTAAATTCTATTTTCGTGGCCAAAAATTGTCACTATCCATTAAACCATTTTGAATTGTCTTGGAGGACTATGTCCACAACAAAATGGATTTGCTTAAGAATATTTATCATACCTCCCAAACAGCCGAATCGGATTGCAAGCAAATTGAACCAAATCGATTGATAATGTTTTGGTTTGGTTGATGAAATACCAAATCGAATATTAGTGGTTCAGTTTACGGTTTTAAAAATGAACCAAATTTCTAAAATCGAATCAAACCGTCAATATTAAAATTTATAAATCAATAATATATATTCATATAAGTTAAAAACTAAAATGAGACTTTATAAGGATTTATTGATCCCGTAATTTCATGATCTTATTCGGCTTTCGCTTGCAGTTTTTCTTCGTCTTTTTTTATAAAGTTAGTTTTAATTGATTAATTAAGTCAAAATTTTACATCATTTTCAACAACTAACCCTAGATAAATATGCAACTTACATATTATACATATAAACATAGTATATGCATATTATATATGTTACATTAGAGGCTCCTATTTTCCACTCTTTTGCTAATTTTTTAGTTTGCCTTTAAACCACAAAATTGTCCAAACCAAATCGTTAAGTATTGATTTAGTTTGATTTGATTTTGCTTTTCGATTTTATCTAAATCAAATCGAATCGCTAATTAATCATTGGTTTGATTTCTAATTTTTATTATAAATCATCCGAACCAAATCTTGAACACTTGTAGCTTCGGTTACGAAGGAAAAGAATTTTCTAACACCTTAAAAAATGATATAATGGTGAGGCATATTTATGAGAATGTAACAAAAGAAATTACAAAATTATCTCTAAATTTTTTATTATCAGATTCTATTTTTGTTATCCACAACTTACACACTTTGTACCAAGTGTTTCAAAGCCCATTCCGGACAGGTCGGTTGAACACTTACCTATGTAGACATTGCACCAGTAAAGTAAATTGCAAACCGAAAATATTAGTTACTTCTTTGTTATTATTGATTTGGAAACATGGATTTGGTCCCGATTTCAAAAGGCTAGTTACTATTGACTAGGCCTCAATGCAGTAGTATGATCATTTTAAGTGTTCGCAAGCGGGAAACCCTCTTTACCGCCATCAAGCTATACAAACCTAGGTAGGAGAAACGTATGTCTAACAATACAAAATTGTAAAATATAAACCACGTAAATAAAATTTTACATATATAATTATAAAAATATTTTTCTTACTTTTTATTACAAAATTTTATTTTTATGACTTATATTATTTCTGATACTCTAACTCTAATTATTTAGAGGCAGAGCCCCATCATCCCCTAGCTGGAGATAAAAGTAGGAGGGCCTCTCACTCAAATTTTGCTGAGTTAGATTATAAAAAAAATTGTGTGCAATAAAAATAGAATTTTGTAATAAAAATTATATAAATATTTTTGTAAATATATATTAAAAATTTTGTTTCTATAATTTATACTTTATTTTTTATTAGTATTAAATAATAATAATGTTAGAAATCCTTTACCTGAGATAAATAGAGAGAAAATGGATGATTCAGATCTCCAGAGAGGGCCATTTAGGGTTTCTCGTTCATCGGTAGAATCTGCCGAGGATTTTTTGAGCCTATATTGAGCTACAAAATTATATATCAAATCAAAAATCATCTTGTAAAATACGTCTCAGTCCTTTCAATTTTACTTATATTCTCAATTTTATCTATTAATTTTGTTTTTCATTGTTTGAGTCCGTAGCTCCTATTTTACTTGTCAATATGATCTATAATACTAATAGGATTAATTTTTTCATTAATTAATATTTCCATGCATGGGAAAAAAATAAAACCTAAGTTATAAAATATTTAATAGACTACAAACTATTTAAATTTAAATAGATCTTTTATTAAAAATGATTAACTTAAACAATCTTTTTGAATATTGTAATAATCTAGCGATGTGCAAATATAAATGCTAAAACTGTACACTAATATTAGTAATAAATTCTGCAAATCTAAAATTAATTATTGGTTGTTAAGTTGGGATTTGAAAAATCCAAACTTATTTATTTGTACAAATTGTATACAATGAACAACAATTGATATCTTTTATACATTGGAGATTGTTAACTATATTGCTCTCCACATTATCTTAAGCTACCATGGAACTTGATGAAAATGCACAAAACCACTTTGAATTAGGTCCTACTTACAAAGTTTTTAGTACAATAGGATAATGGAAAATTACTCTCGGAATTGGGATGTATACTTGAGAATTTCATACAAGACTTGCCAACAAAACACGCTCAAAAAGTTGTAATCTCGAAATTTTAACATATGGTTATAACAACAAAACATCTCTAATGTTACCCTACTCCCTAGGTTTTCAATACAAAAGTAAACTTTCAAACATGACTATCCGATATGCTACTCATGCAAGGCATCAATAACTACCAACATGACGAATCAATATGAATACCACATAGCATGTGCGACATCCCGAACGAGCTTGATTTATTTTTAATATATATATCCTGGAATATTTGGAAACTAATCAATCTTGTTTAAGAATTTTTTGACGTAGTTAGTTGTAGAAATTAATATCAGAATAGGTTGTGACCAGAGAGGTCAATCGAACCATCTAGCTAGTAGAAAATACAATTTTCCTGATTTAGATTTTTCAGAATTTATCGTTATGTTTCGTGTATGTGTTAGGAGATTGTCATAGTTGCTTCTCTCTTTTGTAGTGATTGTGATAATTATGTAGGATAACTTTTAGTTTTGGGCATTTTTGGTGAGCACTCTTTAAGGATAGCCGTACCAGTTTACCATAACCAAGTCTTTAAACATAAAATTGAGTCAGACAAACGCATGTTAACTTTCTATGTGAGAAAAAAATGGGTATTTTACAAATTAAAGAATAAAAGGCAATTCAAAAATAAATAAAATGCAATTGTATTTTGTCGGTTCAAAGTTTTTCACCTGACAAATTTTATTTTTTTAATCAAAATTGACCTATTTTAATAAATAATGTCTAAAATATTTTATTTTCATTGTTTAGTTGGAGAAGTCATTAGTCGTATGAGTTCAATCGGATCCACTCTAAGGACTTATTTTCCTATTTTAAGTTAATAAAAATTAGATAATATTACTTTTTAATCACACATCACACAATGGCATATCCAGAATTCATTGATGGAGTGATCGAATACACGTGAGTTATATAAAATATTATATATATTTTTTTAGGAGAGCCCACCTAGGGACAAAATAAAAAAAATTCATATTCTTTATAAATCTTTCGGAAGAATTTCGAAAGTAAGAAGAAACCATGACCCCTCGATGCCCCCCTCCTCATTCCACTTATGGCATCATATTGCCTCGTGATTATTTCAAATGGAAAATCTCTAAAATAGTTTTTAAATCTAAAAAATTATTATCAGTCCCTAACTATATAAAACTAAAATATTATTTCTCTTGTCATATTATTTCATTATTACATTTAAAACATTAATGTATTCTCTATCCACTCACTCAACCATTATTAATTAAAAATAAAAATATAACATAAGTATTTAAAATAATTAAATGGTAATAATTAATTAATATTTAAAAATAATTATTGACCTTAAAACTACTAAATATGACATATAAACTAAAATGTATAAATTAAATTTTATATTTAAATTAATAAATAATTATAATTTTTTTAGTATTTATGTAAGAATAGTATTTTTCAGATTGTATAGTAAATATATAATTTAATTTAATTTAATTTTTAATATTTATTAAAAAATAATTTAAATTTAGATTATAAAAATTTAATATTTAATGCTAAGAACTATTAGTTTTTTACTAAGCAATTTTATTTATATTACTATTATTTATATAATGAACTATTATAGGATTTATTTATTTATATTTTTCTTCTATCCCAAAATTTCTAATCCCATTTTTATTTATTTGTTTAAAAAGATAATTTATTTATATTTTTTAATGAATTCATGAATAAAATATAGTTTTAAATTTAAATATAAGAAATGTTAATATTTTTATTAATACATAATTAAATAAATAATATTTAATAATTATAAATGTATTTTATGTGTGGAATTTGAAATGTGAATTAGTTAAAGATATAAAAATAGTATTTAATTATAGTAAGGGAATGCAAAGGATAATCTAATGCAGAGGTGAAGAATTTTTTTTTTTATAAAATAGAGATAATTTTTTATATTTTTATTTTTATGTATTTTCGAGAATCTATAGAGGGAATATGACGCAAAGGCTAGACTCGCATTAAGACGCATTTCTCCCAAACTATGACAAGTGAAGCTTTTCCCTGGAAGCAGTGGACCAAACAAAAAGAAGGCCACACCATATATGGGCCTGAAAATCGATAGCCCATTACATTTCGATTTATTGAGCTCGAAAATTACGATACGCTAAGCACCACAAAACCCTAGCCCTAATATGGGCTTGCAATACTGACTCGCTCATTAATCCCCACTCGCACTTGCCTTCCCGCCGCAGAGAGAGAGAGAGGGGGAGAGAGAGATGGTGTCGGGGTCGGGGATATGCGCGGCGCGTGTGGTGGTGGATGCGCGGCAGCACATGCTGGGTAGGTTAGCGTCGACGGTGGCGAAGGAGCTGCTGAATGGTCAGAGGGTGGTGGTGGTCCGGTGCGAGGAGATCTGCCTCTCCGGCGGTCTCGTCAGGCAGAAAATGAAGTACCTTCGCTTCCTGCGCAAGCGGATGAATACCAAGCCTTCTCACGGCCCCATCCACTTCCGCGCCCCCTCCAAGATTCTCTGGCGCACCATCCGCGGGTATTAAATTACTCTCAAGTGTAAATAGTTAAATTTGCACCTGAATTCAATCTAGAAATTTTTAGTAGTAAGTAAATGAACATGCATGTGTATATATGTATGTATATCCATAATTGTTTGGGGCAACTACTAGGTAGTATTATTTTATAGTAAAAAATGCTTGTACACACACACACACATATATATATATATGTATATCGTGCATATTGATAATTTTTTATGAATAATACTATGTAGTAGCAAATGCATATAGTTATATGCATATGTATATATATGTGTCTGCAATGATTAAACGAATTTAATCATATTACTCCAAGTGTAGATTACATTATAAACTTATAAAACGCCTGATTTTTTTATAAGAAATTCTAGGTAGTAGCAAATGCATATACATATTGCTTATAAGTTGTGTATTCAATTAATTTGTCAAATTACTCCAAGTATTGATTAGGTTATTTCGCACCTGATCTTTGACTAGAAAACTAGGTATAGCAAATGCATATACCAAAACTATCCCATTTTAATAGGCCTACTTCTATTTTCATATTGATTAAGAAGTGGTAATTAATACTGTTGAAATCATAAATCTTTTTACTTCTTGTCTTATTATACTTCTTGTCAATACTATATGGTACAACTCATTATAAATATAGTAAACCTTTCCCGGTGAAAAGTTGAATTTTTATGTCACTGAAGACAATAAATAATTTTGCTTAGTTTAAAACTGTGAAATTATTCAATGTCCACAATTGCAACCAATGTTTAAAATTTTTGTTACTGACAAAGATCAATTTTACTCTTTGAAAATCTTCTTTTTAGATTTAGCAAAATTAATTTTATATTTTAAATTGTCTTATAAATAGGGACATACATATGAAATCTAGTTATAACCAAATTGGAAAAAGTCCCTGTGTCTTTCTTAAGCCACGATCTGCCTTCTTCATGTCATTTTCCATTTTGTGGAGAATTTATAAAGAATATTTTATTAAAAATACTTTATATAGAGTGGAAACGTATTAGCAATGTAGTCTGTAATCGGAAGAATTTTGGTTTATCCAAGTTATTACGTTATCCTAAAAAAAATTATTGGATGAGGTGTTATAAGTTCTATATAGAAAATTGTTGAATGCATGTCATTAATAAGTGTATCTTGTTAAAGTGTTTTATCAACTATTTTTCTAAAATATAAATTGGTCTATAAATTGGATCGGACAAAAAATGGAAGTAGACCTATTAAAATGGGACGGAGAGAGTACATATGCATATTTGTACGTATACCATGATCTCAATTCAAAATAGCTGGTTGTTTTACTCCCTCCGTCCCATTTTAATAAGTTTGTTTCCTTTTCAGTCCGTCCCAATACATAGTCCACTTTCGATTTTGGAAAAATAGTTGAAAAAATATTTTATCAAAATGCCTCACTAAACAACTACTTTCTACATAGAAAATAGAAAATATACTACGTTTAATAATTTCCTTTTGAATGATGTGAATTGGCTTGGATAACCAAAAGCCATTCAATCTTTAACACCATTATTAATGTATATCCACACTACTTCAAAACCCATTCTTGATGAAATATTTACAAATTCTCTTCAAAATTTCTCTCATATATGTGTAGGATGATTCCACACAAGACCAAGCGTGGAGCTGCTGCATTGGCAAGGTTGAAGGTATATGAAGGTATCCCTCCACCATATGACAAAGTTAAGAGGATGGTCATTCCTGATGCTCTCAAGTGAGTTTTTTGCGTCTATAGTTTGTTTAAGAATCCTATTTTGCTTTTTTTTTATGTGTGCCTTCTATCTTTTCTAGTTGCTGGTGTTACATTTAATTTAATTGGGCATTAATGTAATCAGGGTTCTGAGGCTCCAGGCTGGACACAAGTACTGCTTGTTAGGTAAACTCTCATCTGAGGTCGGATGGAACCATTACGAAACCATCAAGGTTAGTGATTTTATCTCCTATATTTTTTGTGGAACTTTTTTGTTCCTTTATTTTTCACATGTGTGCCTTTTCCTGTTTGATCAATCAATTAATTGAGATTCTTAAGTTGTTGTATCCTAATATATTAACTCGCTGGCACAGATTATTGATTTCTTTGGCAATATAGTATGTTCTATCACTCTATCTTTAGTTGGTGGTACCATTTGATGCTTCCACAACACTTAAACCCAGCTTTGCCTAATGTTTTGTCATTTGTGCTTTTATGTACAAGTTGATGCTATGCTACTGTATAAGCCAGATCTGATTTCAAATTGAATTTCTTTGTTATTGCTCAGTTGATTAACCACATCTCCTTACTTTGATGTGGGGGCGGTGTTTGCAACTGTACCTTTTTTTCACAAGGAAAGTATATGAATTGCACTATTAGCCCCTGCTTAGCCCTTTGAATTGATGGATAACTTTGTTGCTTTTTGTGAGTGCTCAATGATTTTAAGCCAGATCTGGTCTCAAATTGAATTATGTCGTATTGCCCTGCGGATTTCCCATATTGCCTTACTCTGATGTGGACTGGTGTTTACAGCTTTTCCTAATTTTCTCAAGGAAAATGTGTGAATGTCACTATTAGCCCCTTCTATAGTCATTTGAATTGCTGGATAACTTTGTTGCTTCTTGTGATAACTTGATGTTTCCTAAAGTCAATTTACATATTTGCATGTTTGATGTTTTGTTTTGACTCACAATATAGGCTTTGAATAGTAAAGTAGTCGGTAGTTTTCAATTTCTTGGTGAATTTACCCGTCTCAACTTGTGATGATTATTTTGTTTATGTGATATATTGCCCCTGGAGAAGAGTGATGGTGTCTATTCTACGTAGTAAATAATAACTCTAAATCATTTCTTTGTAATTTTGGCTTTTCCCTTTGAGCAATAACACCCGCATATTTACTTATTCTGTCCCATAGGAACTTGAGAACAAGAGAAAGGAGAGATCCCAAGCCGCATATGAACGCAAGAAACAGCTGACAAAGCTGAGGATCAAGGCAGAGAAGGCTGCACGGGAGAAGCTCGGTTCCCAACTAGAAATATTAGCTCCTGTTACTTACTAGTTTTGTTGGAATTCTGGTTAAAGTGAAAGAAATTGAGGATTGAAGTTATTTGATTGTGGCAAGTCCCAGTAGACTTATCTTGTTCTTTGTTTATTGAGACTTTAAAACCAAGTTTTGAGTTGTTGTGCTTGGGCTTGTATGGATTTTGAGGTATTCGTTTCTGATGGATCTTTAAAGGGCCTTAGTTTTTATTTCAAGTGTTTGAATTTCTAATCGTAGAAATTTATTAAAAAAGTTAATCTTACTGACTATTGAACTCAACATCTACGAAGTTTGTCGTGGGTTTATTAGTTTACAGAAGTTTAAAATTGATGTTATAGATGCGAAAAGTAAAAGATGTTCAAGTTTGATGCTACACATGAGCTAAGGCGTGGATGTTGGATAATGATTTGGTCCAGCAAAGGCTGAAAAGATCTTACAAATTGCTCTCTATATATTACCTCGTCTTTCGGTCCCTCTTTCCTATAATTATTTTTAATCATTTCTTTTACCCTTTTCTTTTGATTTCTCATCTTCTTCGCTTTTTTTTTTCTCCTTACTCAGCATCTTGATATTTTTTTTAATCCAAATCAATATAGAAAGTTTGGCTCGGCATCTTTTGTTCCATCTTCTTTTATTCCATCTTCTTTATTGACAAAGTAAGAATTAAAAAACAACTTCAATGAAGAAAACTTTCATTGTCAATGGCTGTTAAGGCACGGCCTTCTTCTTCTTTTTAAATAATTTATAACCTTATGAATTTATCATAATAGTATAAAATCGTTTGACAAACTTGTATGGAAAAGTATTAGCTTTAGGTAAGTTAGGAAAACAACTTGGGCTTAGTTCTGGAATGTTTTTACTTTTCAAATTTTGTTTTCAAAGTTACCTTTAAAAATTAATTTCAAAATTGGCTACCATCTTAGTATTTGATAAAAAAAATTTTAAAAGATATTTTGATAAATAGAGTGGTTTTGGTAAGATAATACTCTACGCCAGACCAAAAACAAGCGGATATAAATTATTATAAATATTTTTGTAAAAGAAAATCTCTTTTAAGTTGTGAACAATTATATGTAGTGTTGTGTTATGATAAACGAAAAGGGTAAAAGAGAAAAATAATAATAAATAAATAAAAAGGATGAAAAGAGGAGGAAACAGAACAATTGTAAATTATTTT
>MKEJ01091943.1:0-12500 GCA_001753735.1 Embelia ribes
TGGGGCCTTATAAATACCCTTACAAGTAAAGTTTGTAAGAGAAGTAGCCAAACGAGAGAAATTTTGTACAAAGCGACGATAGTAGCCCACAAGCCTAAGAAAATCCGAATATCAAAGATAGACTTAGGTCGTTCCCATTTGGTAATGGCCTCAATTTTGGAAGTATCCACTGATATACCATCCTCCAAAACAATATGGCCAAGGAACCAAACCTACCATAACCAAAATTAACATTTATAGAACTTAGCATAAGTCCTATATTATCCAAGTGTCGAAAGCATGATACAAAGGTGTTCGCGATGAGCCTCTTCCGAAAGCAAATAGATGAGTACAACATTAATGAACACCACTATGAAACGGTAAAGATCAGGTTGGAAAACATGATCCATTCAGTCCATAAATGCCACAAAGGCATTAGTAAGATTGAATGGCATCACGAAAAATTCATAATGTCCGTATTGAGTATAGTAAGCCATTTTCTCAATGCTTCCTTTCGAACCCTCAACTAGCAGTATCCCATACCAAGTCGATCTTCAAAAAGAACCTTGAACCCCGAAGTTCATCGAAAAGATCATCAATCCTTGGCAAAGGATACTTATTCTTAATAGTCATATGATTCAACTTTCGGAAATCAATGCACATCTGCATTGACCCGTCCTTTTTCGGCACAAACAAAGCCAGAGCGCCCCAAGTCGAAGAACTCGTCCTAATAAACCCTTTCTCTTTCAACTCATCAAACTACTCCCATAATTCTTCCAATTCTTTAGGATCCAAATGATAAGGTGCCATCAAGAGAGGTTAGTCTCTAATATAAGATCAATCATGAACTCTACCTCTCGTAAAGGTCGAAGTATACTAAGAGCTTATAGAAAGACGTCAAAAAATTCACAGATGATAGGGATAAACTCCTCCCTCAAATGTACTTCCTCCAAAAAAGTAAGATAACAAACATGATAGACTAATTCGAGAATGACGAGTATAAGGAAAAAAATATTATCTTTCCTTTGGTAGAACACATTAACCCCCGAAGCAGTTGTCATCATAACTATATACCGTTCACAATCAATTGTGGCATGAAAGTCTGCTAATCAATCCATGTCAATGATAATATCGAAACCCATTATATAGAATATAAAGAAATCATACACAAAAGTATTGACCCGCAATAAAAAATACTGAGACAGAATATATCCCCTCAAGAGGTGTTAATATAAATAGGTGCATCTATATGAACGATAGGAAAATCCGACATTCTAACAAATTGATATGCAATGAAAGAATGTGATTCACCCATGTCAAATAAAATATAAGTCCAAGTTGATAGATAAGGCAACATACCTCGAACAACCAAAGGCTCAACTACTCTCGTGCCAAGGCATAACATAGGCACAATCCTGAGAAGACTAGGGCTATTGAAATCCTCCCCGAATGATACTACCCTGATATTATATACAAGATGAAATAGGCCTTTGACGGGCAGGCAATGAAGGTATTGTATGAGATGGCCGGGAGCTATCCCAGAAGAAAAAGGTTGTTGATGACTACGAGGGCCAACTAGAATAGGGAAGCTCTCCATACATCTCGATTGCATGTGGCCCCTATTGCCGCATCCGTGACAAAAGACTTGTAGGCATAGAGCCTGAACATGTCCCCCGATATCACAAACGTGGCATGTAGGAGACTGAACACAGTCATGAGCAAGATGGCCCTGATGGCCACAATTGTAATACCCGCTACTTTAAATAGTAGACCCTAACGCAGAAGTACAACTCAGCTGAGGTCATCCATGATATGAAGAAGATGAAAAGGCATCTTAAATTCTTTTCCATTTACTACCATCGCTACTCCTACTAACACTATCACTAGAACCACCCTCGTCACGAATTCCCGAATTTAAGCTAAAACTTTGCACCAGCTGCAATTCAGAAGATTAGCTTGAAGGTCGAGGAGGATGCAAAACATCCTTTCGTTGCTTGTTGACAAGGCTATACTCTACGACCATCGTTGCGCCTAAACATCATTATAATTCTTTGGAAGACTTACCATCACATGTGTTTGAATTAAAGGTTGCAACTCATTCTTGAACCGACGACTCTATAATTTCTTTGTCGATACAATATCTAAAAAGAATTCCTCAAGGAAAAACTAGCGAAAATCAATCTGCATACTACCTTCAAATCTGCCCACTTCTTCTTGGCTCTTCTACCACCGAATTGTTTTGCCCCTTAGGTAAAATGGCACCGTCATCATTCTTAATTCATTGTCCACCATTTAGAAAGATTTAAAAATTTGCTCCACTTCGATTATCCATTCCTCCACAAAGATCATTTCACCATCACCCCAAAAAGTAGAGGGATCCATCATTTGGAAATGCTTTTAAGTCGCAGAGGCTTTAGTCTCCCTGCTTTCCCTCGAATTCTATGCTATACTATTATTTGCTTCCTCCAAATCCTGAAACATATTCAATGATTCTAAGGATTGGAATCTCCAATATTTTCAAGTCCCGGTGGTGGTGCGGAATTAGTTTTAGCTATTTTGCCTACCTCTGGTTGAGGTCGAGTATGAGATAGAAATTAAGCTTGAGGTTTGAAAGCCTCTTCATCAGATGTCTCCATACTTTCCTCACTCGAGGTATCCTCAAGACTAGGAATGTTCTCCTCCTCTCCCACCTCTGCCATAGTTTGAGCACAAGGATACATAGGGTACGTCTTGTCCTCATTCAAACTTTTCGTTCTTCCTCCACGACCTCTAGCTCCACCACGATTCAGAGCTCGTCTACCTCCTCGATGACTACCTCTACCTCAAGCCATTCAATTTCACAACACAACGAAGAAATAATGTAAGAAGTAAGTCACAATTGTAAGTAAACCATGATGTCTCACAATGTAAGTAACTTATAACTTACCAAACATCAAGCAAGCAATGAACAATTACTACGAAAATACTGACGGCTTGCTAACCCATACACGAATCAATGCTAAACCTTACCCACAAGCCACCTAGGTTTATAGAACCCGATTCGCTCTAATACCAACCTATCACGCCTTAAATTTCCCCATAAAAACCTATAGGCGACAGATAATAATAAATTAATGGAAATAAAACATAATAATATGAAGTATACGAATATAAAAATAGATACAATGACATCTATCCACATTTCCATGAGCCTTGAAAAATACAACAAAAGCGACACACATACACACACACACACACACATACATATATATACATCAAGTCTTATAATAGCTACATCAATCCACAACTTTACATATTTATACAGCGACTATGATTATGATTACGAGGTAAGCATCCGAGTTTACAAAATAAGGCTTCAAACTACTTGCTTGACAAAAGAATAAGTTACATAAACACGTCCAACTACAATTTCGAATGAACAAAACAACATGTGTAAAGTAGAAGCTACGAATACAAAAGTATAAGCAGGTGCTATCATAGTAAGTCCATGCCTACAATGCATGGTCCAAGCTAGCCTCTGCACCTATAAAATAGATTGAATAACGATATACAAAAATAGAATATGGGTTAAATGGCCAATCAACAACTTAAATATCAGTTTATACTGTCTCGAAAGGTATACACATGCTTGCATAAGATATGTACATACTTTTGTAATAAGAGTAAGTACATAATATCAATGAAAGTCACGAATGAACTACGAATGCCACAAATGTCCACAAATGCTACGATACTTTGAATTTTACAAATTTCGACAATGATTCAATCTCTACGAAGGTTTTGGGGTGAACTATGAGTATCCTACTCACAATGGACGCAATCTAATGCGACGTAAATCATAGGCCCGACTTTAAGGTGTACTAACACCTAAAGTTATCAAAGGTCTATCCCTGTCCTGGTTTTCCGGCTCTCACAGTGGGGGTGTATATCTACAAACTTATCCATAATCCCCAAAGAGTAAAAGCCACAAAGTTTTTTATTTGGTAAAAGTCGATAATGGCGTCCCAAAAAGAAATAGAAAATGACTTCTATTCTACAAATGACAATGATACAATGTATTCATGATATTCATGCTTTTCAAGTTCCACGAATGTCATGCTTTTATTCTACAATAAGCATACTTTTTAATTCCATGAAGCTACGAAATTATGTTAATGAACCTATGAATTTCCACAATATAAGCATGCAAAGTTTATGAATATTATGAATAATATATGTTTTAATATCTCCGACAACGATATTGCCATAATCATTTTTAATCCATGATATATGCCATGATAATATCGATGCTACAATATTAATGCCACGAAATATACTACGATGTTAACACTACAAAATTGAACAAGTAATATGCTACAATATACTATGAATAAAATTTATGAAGATTATAAATCTGATTAATGAATCGGATATATACTCCCCATTGACAAATATTCCAATTTCGGTAGTTCGGGTATTGTACCCTAACCTAGATCTTCCCAATATTCTCATTTGACTTCAGCTAGTAACCTTTCCCTAATGGCACTAATTATATTTTCTTATCCTATCTACCGATGGCCCTTCTTGCAGCTTCCTTTTGGTAACTGAAAGTGCGATAGGGGGGGTTGCCTACAGACTCTTCAATGCTTAAGTAAGGGTTCGGATAAGGTAACAACGATAATTAAGGCAATAAATGATCGAATTAATTAAGTATTAAATGCAGAAAGAGGATCTTTTTTTCACTTGTCTTTTTATCTGATAAGTGGGAGCATTTATAGTATATAGTACTTGTACAACTGTTAAATAATATTACCTCATTGGTCCCTGACTTTCCTATGAATCAAAGTGCATAGCGGGTAGTTTGATTTAATTATAACGTTAATCCCCAGACTTTATTGTATATACAAATATATACTTATCAACTTATTATGTAATAAACCAATCACAACATCTACGAAACCAAACATGAAATAAAGATATGTTGTTA
Source organism: Embelia ribes (assembly GCA_001753735.1). Lineage (NCBI taxonomy): Eukaryota > Viridiplantae > Streptophyta > Magnoliopsida > Ericales > Primulaceae > Embelia > Embelia ribes. Next base: position 4,946 of record MKEJ01091943.1, read on the forward strand.
CGCATAGATACAAATACACCCTCAATATTTAATTTGCTATTTGCAATCTACCCATACCTTTTAAGCCTTCAAAAAATCCTCTAATGATTAACAAGCTTCATCTCAAAAAGCCCTATTCCAATACTTCTAATACAATCTAACTATGGGCTTTGAATCAACTCGAATCTATATAAAAAGATGATCTATAAAGTGTAAGAAAGAAGAATATGTATATGTTTATTTTGATGTACTCGAGAGGCACAAAAATCAAGGAAAAATGGACGAATAAAAGAGAAGTTGAGACCTATGTCAAAACGTAACTCTCGCAATGAGGACTCCAAAAATCTACTTTTTTAGACGGACGACCTCCCGAGATGGATAGATGAAGAGCGTAAAGATGGAAGCTTCAAATCACCACCACCTCTCTTTCTGTCTCTTTAAAATCGGAACTAATGAGGAAAAGTGGTTTTTGACCAACAATGATGTGATACATTGTCAAAAAGAAATTTCTCAAAGTTGTCTTTGTCCGATGACCCAAAGTCGGGTGTTCAACCCTTGTCCGCCGATGGACACCCTCCAGATAGCTGTCGGGTACTGTAAAATCTGAGAAAACTTCCAAGTTTTGGGCCAAAAACACAATCCCTAGAATGGATTATCCAGAGACTTATCCTCTGGCTCAGATCATTGGACATGGCGTTAGGCTTATAGAATGTCAAGCTTTGAAATGCACTTAACAATAACAAACAACAACTTCAAACTACTTCTAATGAAATTCAACGGCTACGAATGATATGCAATGACCATGAAAGGCATTATACGACTACGAAATGATTTACTATGACCAAAAAAGATATTCCATGACTACTAATATAACGAAGGAAAATAAATAATATCATTAAAATTAATTAATAATATTATTATGCTCACAAAAAATTTATACAAATTTCCGATACGTTACAAGTTTTTAGGTTTCAAGAATTAAAAACTTGTTTGATTGTCAATTTTCATATTCAGTTTTTAAAAGCTAAATTTTCTTAGTAATCTAAAATTTCGTTTTTTCAAGTTTTTAAACTTTAGCTGGAAAATAAAAAGGGATTGTATTTCCGCACCTTCTTGGCTTAGGATTCCAACTGAACAACCCTTATCGCCTTGCTTTTGTTACCTTGCCACTAGCAGAAGCTAAGCGTGTGAAAATGAAAAGTACACTAAGAAAAGAAAGGTTACATCTGTTGGTAGGCTACCGCTTGCTGACGATGGAATGCATCATCAATGAAAGGGTCTCGCGTTGGACTTAGTTGGAAAGGTAGGTGTTCGGCATGTCCCTTGCTTGCGAACTTTTTTAGTAGGGCAGGTTGCTTTGGAGGTCCCATGCCTCACCTTTACCGTTGTCCCCAGACTTCATTCTTTCAACACTTGTATACTTTCTAAATAGTAAGGCGTGCCTCTGTCCCTGTCTCCAAGTGTGTGATCCACCGATTCACTGAGTGACTCTTTCTTACCGCTGGAGTCCCTATCTCTTAAAGCCCTATCAGACTTCCGATCCATCCCTTGTTTGCCGATTGAAGAAAGCCAACTATGGTCGTCTCAAACAAGCGAGAAAAGCCCTTTCTTATTAGTAAAGCGCGTTAGCGCAACTTCGCGCAGCTCAATCCGTTGCTTCTTGCTTTCGAGCCGGAGCTTGCTGGGTAGTGAAGTGGTCCGTGAAGGTGAAATCACACTTGTGTTAAGCAAGCAGAGTAGTAAAGCCAGAAAGGAAAAAAAAAGCAAGAAGCGGTTTTCGTTCGATCGACGGAATCAATCGTACTTTCACTGCTGTGGACCGGCTTTCATAAAGCACCTTTGGGCAGCAGCTACTATTGGGATCCAATTCCGAGATCAATTCGACAATGAAACTCTTCAAGCAATTCTCTTATCTATGTAATTTCTCTTGACGCGATACAAAAGACGACTTTCGAGAGTCACTTAGCCCCTTGACCTCTTCTCTCAAAGAAGACGCTGTGCGGGCAAGTCGATCAAAGTCAGAGCGGGAGGGAATGTTTACAATTGTTGTAGTACGACTTTTCATTTACTGTTTGGTTTTTCAATAAGTAGTCAGCTGTCCTCGTTCTCCTCTTTGAATTGCCCTATTGAGTAAGGGCTTTGGCCTTGCTTTCCGCGTTCTGACTTTCTGTTGGAGACCGAACCTAAATAAGTCTCTCTTTTCTGGACTAGAAAGAGAGTGAATCGGAGTTGTTGCCGTTGGTAACGGTACCGAGGCAGAGAGGTAAGAACCAACTTCTTCATTCATTCTTGCAGTTTTGATGAGGTTTGGGAATTCTCATTCTCCCTTTCCTATTGGTCGATTCTCTTCATAGAGCATGTGATTCTTCGGGTCATTTTCCGATGCTTATCTTCCCTTTAGTACTGACCTTTGTAACCCAACACTAAGCCAAAGTGAAATCCCTCACTAATTTGAGCTAGTCCCATTCCCGTCCCAAGGAATGAATGGAGGACTTGGAAAAAGAATGAGAAGACGATTCCAGCGAGGGTGAGACAGTCTTGGATACAGAAGGATGAGTGAATCGCAACCTTATTCTAAATAAAGGAAGGTAATCTGGTACATTAGAGCTTTCCTTTCTGCTGTTATACAGCTCGGAAAAGGAGCCAATCAGACAACAACAACAAAAGGTTTACAAGGGGAAAAAAAGACACCTCCAACACTCATTCCATCCATTATCTTTCTAGAGCTAAGGAGGGTTGGGGCTTTGAGCGATATCTCTTGAAGCGGTCTCGTATCGCTTTCTCAATCGGTTTCCCCTTCATTCTTTTATAAGGACGCGGGACATCTCAGAGTAGCCGCCTAAGCCTAGGGTAAAGGTGCCAAGCTCTAAAACTTCATTTCATTCTTTTGATGCTCTTAGAATAAGATCAAGAAGAACTCCCATTGAAAGATGGTTCGAGGGAGGCACTCAAGTTTGCGTCATTCATCCGGTGCTACTGCTTGACTATGAGTTGCCGCTGCAGAAGACAAGAAGAACGTCGACCCCTAGCCTAGTCTTTCGTTAGGCAGGGATTTCTTTCGTACCAAACAGAACAGTACGGGTGGGATTGTTAGGCGGCGAAAGTAGTCTTTTTCTAATATACGGAACCAGAAGTAAGTGAAGTAGTGCTCCCAAGAGTACTCCGAGCGGCAAGGGAATCAATGAAGAAAGTCGAACATATTCATTGGATGAAATAGGATTATTTCAAATTCATCAATCAAAGTAAGGAAGGAGGGAAAGCAAGTCTGCAGTTAGTGGTCCCGCCAGTGAAAGCGAAAGCAAGGAGTAGAAGTATTGAATTGACTTCCTCTTCCGAGCTTGAGATTACGATCGGGCTAGCACCCAATGAAGCTGGTTGAAAGAGAGGGATGAACTTTTCACTTTCTTGAACTATATGTCCCTTGGGGAAGAAGAAAGGCGAACATCCTATTTCTCCATTTAGAAGAATGAAATTCTATCGAAGATCGGAAATCAATGAATTTCTTCTTGCACTTTCGTTCTTAAGTGATAGGTCCCCCGGGGAAGAAGCAAAGGGTAGCGTTCTCAAGGAACCTTTCTAGGCTCGGCTACTGATCTGAGGGAAAGAGCTAGGTAGTTCGAGTTCTTAGGACGGAGCTTTTATTCTGTTGGAGCACAAACTGACACCCGGGCACGAGTCGGGGGACAGATCGAAACATGCTCCGAGACACAGGTCCAGGCTAGACCCGGTCTAAGGCTGAGGTGGGAATGCGGGTGGAATATATCGAGGTGATATCAAGTACAAACTGACTGGCCCTACAAGTACTTATGAAACCTTCTCATAAGTGTCACTCAGATCCCTACTCCGGCCTGGTATGGGAAAATAGGACAAGAGAAGAACACTGAACCAACGTCAACGGGTATGCACGCATATCAGATCCGATGAAAATGAATGCAGTAGAGCAAGGTTGGCCAGGAGAGAGAGGCGAGCCCCGCACCAAGGGTGTTCACCTACGAGACACCGGCGCCTCTTGACTTTCATGTGTTTTTCATGCGTTAGCTGCTTTCGTCCTTGTGCTAGTCGGGCACTTTCCCGCAGGTTCATATATTTTGGTTATATCTTGTGTGAGTGAATGAGGTAGTTTTACTTGCTCGCTTGTTAGCCACTGCCGTTTTAGTTGGATCAACTCCCCCTTTCTGCAGGTGCTGGGTAGTTTACTCACTTAGCGCTGTCCTCCGCTTTGCTTCTTACGATAGTATTGATGAGATCAACAAGACTCTTTGGCCTAAGTGGAAAACTGTTCATAATGGAGGTAATGGGAAGAGAATTAGAATGATTATTGGGTGGGATGATGAGGTTTGGAAAGTACAAGTGGTGGACAGTGGAGATCAATACATGCATTGTGAAATGAGAAGTGTTGATACAGGAATGCTCCATAAAGTCTCCTTTATTTATGCATCTAACTATGCTCAAAGGAGAAGGGAAGTTTGGTCCTGTTGTGTGGAACTTGCTAAGGTGAATACCCAAAATCCATGGCTAGTATTAGGGGACTTTAATGCTGTAAGGTTCACCCATGAAAGACAAGGAGGAAGTGGCAGATGGAACGCCATTTGTGAAGAGTTGAATAACTGTTTGTTTGAAGCTGAGTTGGAAGACCTCAAATTTAGAGGGCTACTGTACACCTGGAACAAGAATTGTGAGAAATTTTTTATAAGAAGGAAGCTTGATAGATCCTTGATTAACTCCACTTGGTTAGCCACCTTTCCTTTTGCTGAAGCAACTTTTCCTCCACATACTCTCTCTGCCCACCTTCCTGTACCGACAGGTGAGATAAAGGGTAACCCCCCGGATCTCTCTTACTAAAGGTTAGGATACAGAGAAAAAGTAAATCTTTGCTTTTAGCCCTTCCCGCCTCAAATAAGGTCTTTAGCCGCTAGCTCAGTTGGACAAAAAAGAGTTCTGCGATGCGTAAGACACCTTGCCTAGTACAAGCAGAAGCTAATTCCTCTCTCTTTCAGTAACGAAATAGGGCAGTTTTCCTTCTTTGCGTACTTGGAATCCCATCCTATAAAGAGATGGGGCACTGCCTTTCCTCCTTTTTCCTTAATGTGCAAGTGGGAACTTATAGAATTTGCTCCTCACACCCCCTCCGCTGCTAACTCGAAGGCAATAGCACTCCCTCTTTCAAAAAAGTATTCTCCATCCTCTCAGTTGCACGAAATCCCATAACCTTCGACTTGATGTTAGAAAGTCGTTCCTTTCGATCAGGTACAGAAACTGATAGACTAGGGCAATAGGTAATAAGTTCCCCCGCGCTATAGAAAGTGGACTTAGCTTCCTTTGTCTGAACGAAATCATCCCTATGATCCAAAACCAAGTCTTCGAAGTCAGTAAGGAAAAAGCACTAAGTGATGGGTTCAGACCCGAGCTCATTCAACAAGCCTTAGCTGCTGTCCCCCTCTGCTCCTATTCTAAGTCAGAACTCTTCTATCTATAAGTCGTAGCTCGAAAAAAGAACTCTAAGTCCTAGCTCAGCTCATTCACTCGGATTAGCTCTAGCAGCTTCGCTCCTTTCTTTAAGCGGTATACTCGGTCTCTGTCTAGCTCGGGAAGTCATTACTCTTCTAATCAGTATTTGCACCCTTCCCTTGGCACTTTATTTAGTTAGGGAAGTGCAACTCTCTAAAGGATTCGTCAGCTGTCCCAGTAGATAGAAAGAAATTCTTCCCTTACAACCCCTGAAGTTGGCCCATCGGCTCGCTCGTCAGTCTATTCAATAAGGACTCCAACTCCAACTGCCTTCCCGAAGCTCACTTAGGCACCGAACAAAGACTAGCCTCATCAAAAGAAGAGAGATCGAGTATCTGGACCACTTGCCAGCCCCACTACGAGAAAGCTATGCTACACGCCATTGTTCACAGGCCGTTGCAGGCCCTGAACCCTTAAGCACTATTCCATCAATAGATCCAAGTCCATGAGCCCTATTGTGTCCATCGCCCATCCCTAAGAGCCATTATCAACAGCGGTATCCAGCCGCGCGTGCAGCATTGTTGTGAATCAGGCCATCAGCTGCTCCCTCGATAGAAAGAACCCATTACAAGCTCTATCAGTGGTCTAGGTCGATTCCACCAAGGTCTATAGCCATAATCGTTCTTCATCTGGGTCTTGATCCAGCACACCTTCCACAGCCCTCACCATTTCCCTCAGCCGACCCATTTCTTTAAATTTGGAAGCCTAAAGATAGCGTTTTCTTCCCTAGATAGTTCGGAATTCATACTGGAACTTTACCTAAGGCCGATTAAGCCTGCTTTTCTAGAATAGGTGGAAGATAACTTAACTACCTTTACTAAAGGTTTATTCGCTAGAAAAAGCTAAGGTCTTTATTGAATTAGCTGCAAATTGCATAGCCTTCTTTTGATCCCTTCTTTTGAAGAAATCTCTTCTCATTGTGCTACTTACTATACCTATTAGATTAGGTAGTTAGGCCTAGAAGACATAGGCCCATATCGGGATTCTGAACGTTGGCTGACGCCCCTTCCTTCTCACTGCAAAAAAGGAATTCACAGTCAAAGACGGACCGAAGCGAGTAAACTACCTCCTAGGATTGAGATAGATACGAGACTGGCCCTGAACTCCAGCGAACCACTACAGGACCCGAATTGGACTGAACCCCCGCCTAGGCACTCCTACAACGGATAGAGCCTTGACTTCTTTTCTTCGGGTGATGCCTTAAACTAATAATCCCATACTAGCTTTTCTAAGTAGAGCTGCGCTCTCCCTATAACGCCGCAAATCCCAATAGAACGAAGAACTTACCTTATTATTACCCAAACGAGGAGATAGACTATCAGCTTACCACTTACTTAGATACGGCTGAAGCAGAGCCGGGGAACGAGACTCCCTTCGTAGAAAGTGACTGGTTCAGTGTATTAAGAGAAGGATGTTCCAACTGAATGAAGATTATGGCTTTTCATCTTGAATATATCTTTTGACTAGACTTTCATCTTTCTTTCACTGGCGAAGACATATCACGAGCGAGGGAGGCAGAAGCGGTGAGTACGCGGCGAAATCCTTTGTTGGAAGGCTTGCTGATTCATGATTTACACCTCTCTCCGCCGCTTCTTAGCAGTTGACTGCGAGATTAGCACTTTCTTCGTTACTAAAGATATATCTTTTCCGCGCGAGCTAGTTCAACAGTTCATTCTTGTAAGCCCCTTTGTCATCCTTAGGTTATTGGCGAATCGGTTTCAAAGGTAAGCTCTTCGTTGAGGCGCCGTCAAAGCCGACTTTTTGGAGTCTTCTACCATTTCTAAGGCGGTAAGTTTGGCAGCAGAATCGTTCAAGTTGTCTCTCGTTCAGCTTGCATGCAGAATCCGCACGAGTTCAGATGGCTTTATAGGTTTTATTACTATTTTACTTTCCACCACCAGCCCACTATAAATAGATCGCTGGGGACGATGGAAAGTTAATTGTTTTGGTTGAAGTCCTCTTTGGGTCTTTTGCGGAAGCAAAGGTAAGGCAACACCGACGGTTGGTCCGCCTAAGAATGAGTAGTTGCGAGCTTTCATTGAAGTAGGGGCGGAGCTCTTCATAAAGC
>MKEJ01091943.1:20000-63793 GCA_001753735.1 Embelia ribes
GAACTGTTCAACCGCGGCTTGGATAACGAGAAGGGGAATCTGCTTTTCACATTTATATAGACCCTAACAACTATCCAAGCTCTACTTTATGCTAGTACTTGATCGATCGGTGAAGTCCTCTTATTGGAATAACCAATCAATGCCGCACTTCCTGCTCTAACCGCTACCAGCCATCAGAACAATCCGGACGAGCCACACGGAATAATCCTTTCTCTTTCTTCAGATCACGTCCGGGAGAGGAAAAGCTGAGCAAGGAAGGTCAATATCGTAATTACATCTTCCTAAAAGAAAAGGATTTGCGTAAAAAGATTTCCACCACAACGGGAAGCAAGGCAGCCTTTAGCTACCCGGGTTACCGAACCTAGAGAACAAGGGAGAGCAACTAGCGAACCTGCAATTATAGTATTACGTAGCACAATCACTTTCTCTGTCTCCAAGTACTCCCTTTCTAGATGTCCACGTAGGAGTGCGGATCCCTAGTTATGGATTTCAAACCGTTTCCCTCATAATCAGAACAAGAAGTCAAGAAGTGAAGATGGAGTTGGTGGGGAAGGCTTTCCGGGGCGGCAAACGAGGAGATAGGAAGTTTGGCCAGGTTTCGATACATGTTTTTGGTCTAGTTGGCGCAGTTGGAAGTTGCTTGGGAGGATCTGTGCTGGTTGGTAGACTTGCTGGGGTGCTTGCTTATGGTGACATAGATCCATAGGTATGTGCTTGCAGTCGGCTCATAGAGCACTGCGGAAATCAAACTCAAGTCAAGGGGTAAGGTGTAGTCAGCTTCCCCGCTCACGTTTCGGGTTGCTAAGGTAAGATTCTTGAAACAACAGTCCTAGGAGGGAAGTTTTCGGGGATACGCAGCCGGGTGGCGAGAAAAGAAGATTGATTATTTAAGCAGCGAGACCCTACCGTGAAAGCTTCGGAGCGATCGGATTGGACCTTTCCCAGCAGCGCTGGTGACAACATGAAGGGAAAGAGAAGTGTGAGTAAAGCACTTTTGATAAAGTAATACTAAACTGAGCATCCTGCATATGATCAATCAAAATCTGTGCTATCGGGCATTGGAGCATCCTTCACATGAACCCACTACTGATATGAAGCTAGATCGTGGATCTCGATCCCATCGACTCTTCTGGTTATGCATCTTTACTTGGGTATGGGTAGTTAACTTGTGTCCCTTTCCACCTGCTCCTCTTGATCAAGCACAGACACATCCAGCCTAAATTCCAACAAACCCGGCCTAGATAGAAGAGGTTTCCACTCCCGCCTATTCCACTATGGAGCACTAAAGCTTACTGCCGTCACCTGCCCTCTTTGAGTTCTATTAGAATGCCAGGGCGTGGAAGACTTCTTCTTATAAGCATTTCTTTGACCGAGATTACAGTACCTTCACCAAAATCTTTCATTCCTTGACTTGAGTCCCGAGAGTTCCTTTCCTTTGAGCATTAAATTGACCCGTAGAGGGCTTTACAGCGCCTGATCTTAATGAATGATCCTTAGGTGAGGTGCCGAGTGGAAGGGCCACTGCTCAACGGGGGTGCCAAGAGAAACCATCAACGAGTGAGCTACTAGGATGAAAAGGAATTTCTTTGTAAGCGATCGTTCAACTTTCGTTTTGAGGTGAGGAACGATACCTTTGATAGGCGTGCAACTTCTGACTCTCCCTATGGGCGAGTGAGGAAACCTCCGACTCCTTCCTTGTAGCTGCTTAGATCCCTTGATTTAGGCTTCGATCCCCACTTTTCAGGCATCTGCTTCAGGAAAGGCAGTTGACTTGGTCGAATCCCGATTACGATCAAAAGGCAAATCTTGACTTGCAGTGGAATAACGGCTTTGCGGAGGAACACCATCGAAGGCTGTTGCTGGGAGAGGTCCATTAGTCCCACTTGAGGGTCGATTGCTTCCATCCTCAATTGCTTCTTTTGAAGGTTACATGCCTGCTAGCCTGGGACGAGACAGAGATTGAAGCTTTGATCCTGCGGTTGAAGGTGATATACCAACAACATGAGCTAGCATGGTTTCGGGTGCGATAACATGGGATATGGATATGTTTTCTTCGATGCCTAGGCAGGCTGGGATTGGAGCTGCTCGTGATTAGACCTTCTATATGACTGAACTTCCCCGCAACAAGATAGAAAGAAGAGTCTGATTCGGAGAAAGATTAAGACCGTCCAATAGTGATCTACGGATAGCTACCGACGTGAGAGGCCTAGAGTGAAGCTCTGGCAGAGTGGCTCCCTTGTTAAGTGTAGGGCCCCTTGGCTTTGGCTTTAAGCTTCATCCGCCGCAGATGAAGTAGATGAGGCAAGGGCCGTGGTGTGCGCTGACGGATCATTTAATTGCGTATATGACGATTGCTGTGAGATTTGAGAGTTCCATTGTCCGGTCTCTCAAAGGAAGAAAGATGGGAAAACAAAGGAATCGAGAGATGAGTAGTTCCTTTGATGAGGGGCCCCTGGTCAGGGAGAGCAAAGAGGAGTAGTTGATTCAGACTACCACGTGCTGGTATTGTTACGACTCACTTGGGACATTCCATCTTGATACGTGGCCGGGCTGCTACTAGTAGGCTTCGCCGCTACGGGAATTTCCTTGAGGAGACCGCTTTTCCCGATCGACATCTTCCCAAACTGCATCTTGGCTAACTTCTTTTGGACGTTTCCCCTTAGCTAGTTCCGTATCAGTAGCAGAGTTGAGACCTACTCTAGCCGATCCAACTACAGAGGATCCAGCTTATCTTAAGGGTGGGTTAGCCCCTTTCTCCGAATCCGAATTGAGCCCCTAAGCTAGAGCGAGCCCCCGCCCTTTTGTCTACCGGATGCACTTCTTCGACGAATGACATGCTCTTGTGCAACTTCCTTTCGATCGTCCAATGGACCTCTTGATTATAGGCTAATCAACAGTCTCTCTTTCGTAATTAGGTTGTTCACCGATTATCAGCCTATCCTATCGCCAGTCTGGAAAAAGAGGCAGTAGCTGCTGGACTTGTTATCTAATTCGTTCTTCTTTCCAATCTTTCTTCTACCGTAAGCCCTGTTTAAGGTCTTGTTAATGTCCCACCATTAGAAGACATCGTAGGTGTGGTCTTGTAGCCCTAAATGCTCATCTCCGTCAAATCATCAGTTTCCCTCTCTCTTTGCTCCAAGCCAACTGATAATTGGCCACATCCTCTTGTTAGCGATGCTATTGATTTCCGAGTTGTTTGCTAGGCTAGTTGATCAAGGATTTGTGCTCTCTGAGCTAGGAGTTTTCTTTCTTGGCTTTGTGGACCCTTCTAAACCTGCTTTAGTAGCTCGAGATCGTACTTTGGATCTTGTTCTTTCCTTTCGATCAACCAATCTTGTTCTAATTCCTTCCTTTCTTCGGTGTCTTCCCTTTCTCTCTAAAGGTTTCCTGCTTTCCATACCTCCTTCCGAGGAATAGAGTAAGATATGTCCAATTCAAAGGAGACCCTCGCCTCTCTATAGTCCTGGATGGTGATTTGCAGAGATGCAGTTTCGATTTGATGCGCATAATTCTATGTTTTTCACTCTAAAAATGGAAAGACGCAAGATGAGTTGTTTTAGTGGTTCTAGTAGTTGGATGATATCGAGACATGGAGTTAACCCCAAGGTAGGCAAAAAGTGTATCCATCTCATAGGGTAGGATGGTGACCCAAGCGAGAGACTAATAGCTTCCTGTGCTTCTTCTTTCACTAGCATTTCTTGTTGGTGATGCTGCTTGCACCTTCTCGTCGAATAGGTAGTCTCGCTTTCCGGGTAGGTCTTTCTTCCCAGTCTATCTTTCTTGGGTTATTCTGTGGTCTGTATACCGAGTGAGTAGTCCCCTCCTGGGTATCGAGGAAGCAAGGCTGCGAACCTTGTCACCTTAACCCTTGCCAGCGGAAGGCCAGAGCCTATTGATGATGTCGAGATAGTCTTCGAAGCAGGCAAAGCTCTCTTCTATTCCCCTTGTGAGCTAGAGCTGGAAAGGTCAATGTAGAGCCCTTCTCCTACCTCGATGTGAGTTCGAGGCCTCAATCCTAGCCATAGTGGCACTCGATTGGCGATGGTTCGATTCCTGAGATTGAGATCTCCGCTATTCTCATTTGTCTGCTGGTGCGGGTGCTATGCCTTCTAAGTCATCGCATCTGGCTCCCGGGAATGGATTAGAGATCAGAGTAAGCAATAGAAGGAGAGTGACGACTATTAGCCAGGAGTGAAAAGCCAAAGAAAGTAAGGGCAATTCTCTTTCACTGCTTTGTATTGCGTCGATAAAGACTTCTTTCCATGACATGCCCCGCTATCTATGTTTACTGGAACCGGGCCTTAAGGTGAAGGGCCGCCTCTCTAAGAAAAGAAGTTTGGGGGAATCAGGAAGAAGAGCTCTTGCAATGGATTCCTCAGCAGCGAATGCAAAAGAAGAAAGAAGGAAGGGAAGACATACCAAAGAAGAAAGAAAGAGTAAACTAACTAAGCTAGTGCTGATGCCTCTGAGAGATTATAGGACCGAGAAGCTTGACTTAGAACATTTCTTTTCCCTTTAGTACGATAGCTTTTATTTAAGCGGAGGAGAAAGACGGATCTTCGGATGCCACTAATCCCGTCCTAGCTTTGAATCAATATAACTAGACTCGGGCAACCTTTGAGAATCCTATCTTGACTGCCTTCTTCCCGCAGAACGAAGACAGAGGCAGACTTCAGCTTGAAGGAGGAATGGCTTCTCCACTAATGGTTAACGATACTGATGATGCCTAAGCCGTGTTCGCTTTTCTAAGGATCCCCACGGAGCTAGGAATTTCTTTCTCTTCTCTTGAATGACCCGAAAGAACGGGCCTTCCTTCCTGAAGCTTACCTATTTGAGGGATATTTGAACTTCGAATGGCTATCGTATCTGTGAGCAACTTCATTTGAATTTTATCGATGATCCGTCTATTGCCTAAACCCTGCGCCAAAGGAGAGTCGTGAAATAGAAAGCTTTTTCTTTTCCCTTATTCTCTTTAAACCAACCCTTAAGCCCTTCTTTAAAGCCTAAACAGGACTTCCCCCTATCCTCTTTCGTAGGGAAAGAAAGAAGAGTAAAAACTGAGGCTAAGTACTGGATGAAAGAAGCTCGGCAAAGACTATGACGGAAAGTATTAAAGCTCTGATTTCGAATAGTACTTACGAGATTTACTATTTCTATTTAGTCTAACTACGGCCTTTGCGCTTTGGTCCCGTGAAAGAAGACTAATGAAGTTCTGTAAGTATGAAAGCTAAAAAAAGAACTGACTAAAGAAGCATAACGTAGCGTAGGATTCCCTAGGAGGGTGTCCGAGCGAAGGTTCTCTTTTTTCTTGGAGAAAGGCATGTTTTAGATTCCTGGAATGACATTCTAGTTTTAGACTCTTTTTTTTGTAATCAAAGTATAGAGCTTCCCCTTTCCCTCCCGCATACCAACCTCCATCGCTATAGCTGCTCTAGCCCTTGTCTCGCCCTAATGCCTTCTTGTGCTGTGCACTCGTCGCGTTCTATACCTAGTTAGCAAGCACAGGGAAAAAAAGGATCCGTGTTGGCGCACTATACCAAATGCCCTAAGACCTTATTGTCCCTTCACCCAAAAAGCCTGCCTATTTAGCCGTGTCCCACTCCCATTCTCTTCCTCGTTAGAAAGCCGTTCGGTTGGCGTACTTCTGTATAGACCCACCACTCAACTAGTCTTTTCGACCTCTCTTAGTATTTAAGTATCCTTCTTCTCTTCCGCTTTTCTAGCTGATTGAAGCAGGGATAGCCTCCACGTAACTAAGACGGCCGTCTTGAGCAAAACGAACTCAGCCCTACTTAGCCCTACCTAATACGGAGCAGCACCGCTAGCCCTATCCTATGGTCCCTCGCGAAGCCTACGCTCTAGCAAGAACAACTGCATCTAGCTCAGAAGCTACAGTCCTTGCTTCATTCCCTCCTAGTAGGGTCGGGAGATAGTCGGGATTTTAGTAAGAAGTAAAGGGAGAGTCCTGGCTTTGTAACAATGTCTGCAACAAATACTAGCTCAGAGCCCCTTCATCAACTCGGAGACTGAACTTATTATCATCCTCGCTCTGAGTGAGGTAGTTTGGTTTCGGTTAGCTTCGGGTTTTCGCTCTAGCAACAGCTTGCTGATAACAAGAAGGAGGGATAGGGTTTGTTGCCTCCCATCTAGCTTCGAACCCTTGATTAACCCAAGATATATCTTCCCGGTATATGGCATGAAGAGCTTTAGACTCCGGTGTCGAAGAGCGAAGATCGTCTTTATAGAATCTCTAAAGCAAGCCAAAGTGTAGACCTATTATTCCTAGGGATTGGATGCATGGCTTCGAACTATGCCAACCAATGTTGTTTTTCTTCTTTGTTGTCCTAGGAAGCTTTCTGCCTTTCGTTGCTTGATAAGGAGTTCATCTTTCGATGCCGCCTATTCCTGACCGGACTAGAGTAAGGTATGCCCTTAGGGTAGCTGCTTCTGTTCGTATTCTTGTTGTAGCTGTCTTCTTGTGGTCCGAAGTAAGATGGAAGGCTTGAGGATCAGAGAGAGGTGTACCATCCAAAGCAGAAAGTTTCACAATCGAAGCAATTGGTGTGGCACAAGGTTTGCAACCAAGCATGTTGGTCCGGCGGAGTCAATCTAAAGCATATTTGGTTTGTGACAGGAAGAAGGCCAGAGGAGTCACGCTGAGCTTCAATGCCAAGGAAGTCAGTGAGATCACCCAAGTCCTTCATGGCAAAATCTTTATTGAGACGGTGAATAAATTGAGTGAGAAGAGATCCGTTGTCACCAGTTAAGATGATTTCGTCAACATAAAACAAAAGAACGATACAGCCAGTAGAGGAATGGTGAAGAAAGATGGAGGTATCTGCAACACTCTGACGAAAACCACTTTGGAGAAGATAGGTACTGAACCGTTGAAACCATGCCAATTGTGCTTGACGAAGACCAACAATGGCCTTATGAAAGCGACAAAGATAAGTAGGCTTAGAAGGATCAACAAATCCAGGAGGTTGTTGCATGTATACCTCTGTCAAAGACCATGGAGGACCTTTTCCTCATGTCGCTACCAGCTACAGATCAGATATGACCAGTTGAAGAAAGAAGAAAAGATCGATGAACGATTAAGCGAGACTTTGCCTTAGAGACCAATGAAATGCTACTGAAAAGCTTTATTAAAAAAAAATGGGAAGACCTCTTGCTTCTGCTTCCCTGCTTACTTTTGCTATCACCTCAACAGCTTTCGACCTGCTCACTTAGAATGAAGATCAATAATGGGCGGAAAGGCTTTACACAAGACCACAGAGCGATAGAGCCTTCGCTTACCTGCTTAACCGTGCCCTCCTATCGTACCTCCAAACAAAAGGAGAATTGTTCTGTACGTGGACGAATGTATAGGAAGAGGTACGGCGGTATCCCGTATTCCAAAAAAAGGGATCAGGGGGCTTTATGATCGGAGAAAGGGAAGGAAGTTGCTAGAATTGGGCCTAAAGTAATGGCAGCAACTAGACTCTCCGTTGTTATAGTTGTGGAGAGAGAAGCCATTCATCTTATTCATGTCCAGAAAGAAGAGTTCACTTAGCTGAAGGTGAGGAGGTAGAAGAAGAGACGAATAGAATAATCCGGTATTCGATGATTATGGTGATGAAGAGGAGGAAATTGATGTGCTACCAGCTTGTGGAGAGAGTTTGGTGGTTAGAAGAATTTTAACAGCAGCTAATTTGAGTAATACTGAGGATTAGCGACGTCGAAATCTTTTTCGAACACGTGTTACATGCGCTGGCAAGGTCTGTGATGTGATATTAGATGGGGGGAGCTGTGAAAATATTGTCTCCAAAGAAGCTGTTGAAAAACTCAAGCTTCCCACAGAGAAGCATCCGCATCCATACAAAGTTGCTTGGTTCCGAAGAGGTAATGTTTTTCCGCTTACTACTCGTTGTTTGGTGCAATTTTTATTGGGAGATAAATAGGATGATGAAGCTTGGTGTGATCTTGTCCCTATGGATGCATGCCATATTTGACTTGGAAGACCATGGTTATATGATCATGACATGACTCATTTAACAAAAAACAAGACCTACACCTACAAGAGGGATGGAAAAAGACTCACTTTGCATCCGGATGAGCCAACCATAAATCATAAGGACAGCAAGGAAAATTACTTTCTCACAGCTAGACAATTCGAGAAGGCAAGCCTAGAAGCAGGTGTAGTGTATACGCTGGTGGGTAGAATTAAAGAGAGCAAACAGTTGGAAGAAAATTAAGATCAACTCCCAGAATGTTGGAGAACTTTCATCAGCAGCAGCAGGCGGGCTTAGGCTCAGTTCATCGATTGCTGTGGATTCTGTTTGAGTAGAAGATTCTATTCATGAGGAGTAGCGATTCGCGTTCTTTCAATAGTAGTTCTCTCTCCCCTTCATCTCATACGATCTCTTGGTTGGTCTAGCCCTTCCATGAGGAAAAGGCTCGCAATGGCTTTCTTTTTTTAGTGAAAACGTGAGCTGGGGCTCTCTTCTGGGTCTAGGTATGTGATAAAGGTGCTCAAAACGGCATTCTTTTTTAGTATAGTAACATCTGCCCCTCTAGTCTTTCTTGCCTTAAAGGGACAGGCCAAGGTAGTAACGGTATGAGATAGGAATAGCTATTGTGGGTCAGTCAGTCTATCTTGCCTTCTCCCCGATAGGTCTCACCTCACTAAATCCTGCCTCTTGTCGGTTAGTCACCCCCTTCTCTTGTCATGCGTGCATCTCTTTGGTCGGTCAGTGACTCTTTCGTTCTTTCCTTGCGGTAAGTAAGTAACTCCTCCCTTCCTTAGTCAAAGGCCAGCAAACAAGACAACTAAGTCGATCTGGGGATCTTAGCAGCATCGCTTATTCCTCCAACGTCTTCTTCTTAAATAGCAATAGCATCGGAGTCGTTCACAAGAACTGCTTTTCTATTCCGAAACCTAGAAAGCGAGAAAGAGAAGTCCTTTAATTAAGCAGAAGTGATCAACGAAGACCTAAGAGCGGATGGCGAATCCTTTCTCTCTTGGCTTGGGTTTACCTATATTAAAGAGATGGGCCTTGAGCCTGATCTTTCTTCTTTATCGCCAGGGTAGGCCTTTACTTTTTTTTGCCGGGGGCTTTGTTGCTGGGTCTCCTCCCCTACTTCTCTTTCTCCAATAGCTCCTTTTCCTCACAGACTAGGGGATGAATCTCTAGACCTAAAAGCTGTTATATAAAGCACTGCTGCCACTTCCTTTGCTACCGGCTTCTTTCAGTTCTAAAGTGTAAATCAAGAGGCTAAACTCGATCTATCTTTCCGGCTTAGCCGAACCCCTCACCTGGGGTGACTGAAGGATATTCTGATTCAAGCTCTGAACCAAAGCGAATTCTTTTCTCTATTGTACCCTCATCGACATCTCCTTACGCTGATTCAATAGCAGCTGGGTCGTTCACAAGAACAAGAGCTGAAACACGTTCAAGCTCAAAGCTACTGGTTCTGTCATACTCTATTCTATTTCTTTCTACTCTCGAGTTACTGGCTTTCCTTTTGAGCAGACTAAGAAGAAGAAGAAGCCCATGGAGCGGTAGCAGCTACGACTTCTTCCTTCTGGGCTTACTTGCCAAGTCCAATAGCAACGGATTCTGTACCAGCAAACCATATTTAACCGGGTGTTCCCTCTCCGTTCTAGCTTTCTAAATAAGTAAAATCGGTGCGGGAAAAACTCCTAAATCAGTAAATCCGGAAGTTCCTGCCTTCCCCAGAGTTCTTCCTTAGAGGGTTGGCACAAAAGCAGCAGATATTGAAACTAATAGCAAAGAAGGCTAGGCTCCTCGAACCAGATTCTATTAGATCTTCCTATACCGTAATTAGCTAATCTCGATGAAAGAGCAGGTAACTACATAAGGCAGCTTTCCCCGCTCTGTCTTCTCTACGATTTACGGGTACTTACTCGTGTACCGAATCAAACAAGAGGAGGTTGCCTGATGGGACGTCGGCCTTTGCTAAGGACTTTGCCGGGGTTGAACCCCTATCTTCTAGTAGCCGCCCTTCCTCCAAGACTTGAATAGTAGGTATGGGGCACGCTTCTTTCAGGAGACAAGCTACCTGAGGCAAGTAGCTAGTTGACCGTAGGTTTAGAGCACGCTAGGATAGATTCTAACTAATTCTCTCTCTCCGGTCTTGCTCTTCCTCTTGCTAGGCGAATGGGCTTTGGTGGATCCGATCCCCCAAGAAAGGTTTTCATTCCTGCTCTGGGGGTTGTCGTAGATCACTAGGAGAGAGAAGAATGTATTAGCTGTTAGCTCTTCTTACCTAGTAGCAGTAGGGATAGGCTGTCTTCTCTTTGTAGTTGGGAGAGCTGGATGGGGCAAGGGGTCTTTCTTTAGGAATTCTTAAACCGTGGGCTCCATAAGTTCTTGCCGAGGACTCGTCAGAACAGCCCTTCTCTTCCTTGACTAGCAGCAGCTCCCGCTAAAGCAGTTGCTGCTTACACTAGCTAGGCGAACTCCCGCTCTGATCCAGCTACCCCTCTTGCCGCTCGGCATTCAGTTGAATGTGGGATAATTGCTGCAATGCAACCCCTTCTCTTTAATAGCAACCGATTCTAGCAGCTTATTCTTGCAAAGATGAGGTTTAGCTTAACAATGTCTTGGTTGGAGCTATGGGGTATACCTTAGTTGTTCTTTATATATGGCAATTCCGCGCTAAAGCCCTTTATTAAGGCAGTTCAGTCGCTTTGAGATGAGCCCATAATGCCAATGGTGAAGGAGCTTTCTTTCTGTCTTTCTGGGATCAGTACTGCTTTATTAAAGACTCTCGAAAGCGAGTTGCCCTTTCGGGTGGGTAGAACTCCTACCCACCTTCTTTTATACGTTGACGACAACATTCTCACCGGATCAACTCACGACGAGGACTACCCATGCCATCCGGGCTGAAGCCCTTCCCTTGCCCCCGGCTCACACACAGGAAAATTAAGAATGTTGGTTTTGGATTGCCCAGGCATTGGGAAGGGATGCGGAAACAGGAGAAAAAGACGAGAATAGAGGCGAGAACAAGGGCAAGCCGACCACTATTTTTCCATTCAAGGCTATTTGGAAGAGAAGGAGCGTCATCACAGGACAAACCGATCCTTTCGACTCTCTTCCTTGGCAAGTTGACCGGAGGGATTCATCCATTCATGCAGTCAGTAGTAAAATGGTCCCTCTATCTAATGAATCAATGGCCGCCGATTCGGTTCAATGCTCTTTAGTGCCTTCGTGATCTCTAAGGAGAGAGGAGAACACACTATAGCTTAACGACTTGCTTTTAACGACTAGAGTTTCGATCGAGCTAAAGCCTTTCTAAGTTGGTTGGCTAAAGGAAGAGAGGGGCTCAAATACTCAGATTCATTTCAATCTGGTTGGGTGAACATCCATCTCTCTATCCTTTTCCTGTGTCTTGGTCTAGTGGTCATTCCTCGCCCTCGATAAAAAAAAACCAACTTCATTAGTCGTCTTTATTTCCTCCTTATGGTGTTCAGTGGCTCGACCGGACCCACGTCCTTTCGAAATCATCCATCCATCCCAAACGCCTACTCAAAACTAAGAGGGGGCGGGAACGGGAAGAAGAAGTTGTTGCGGTGCCAGTAGAGGATAATCCATAGAGTAGGATTGGCTCCAACCGGATGAGAATAAGCCCATCTCTGCTGCAGTTGCACGGCAAGGGAAGGGCTGTTCGGAAAAGGCAAGGTTCGTTCGGGTCCTTTCTCGGGCTTGTTTGTTCGTGTATCCCGTTTCTCGCCTTTGTTGCTCTATAATGACCACTCGACTTCTATTCATAACGGATTTCTTTACGGGGAGGAGTTTTTTTTAGGATCGAAGGTTTGAATCCAGAACGTTCGACTGCTTTGAAACGAGAAGGGCTGTTGTGATTCTACGGTTTAGAGCATTACCAATTAGCTACTAGTAGCTCTTAGTAGATAGCCAGCCGGGCTTTATACTTCCCAACGACAACTATTGATTCCTTCCCGGCCTTGAGAAATGAAGAAGTAGAGATCCCCACCGGAGAAGCAATAAAGCCTTCATTCGATCGACGATTAACCCTCAACAAAAAAAAATTCCACCTCCTTTCGTTCGTTTCACCCTCGGTCGCCCATTCCGTTTCCCCCACGAGTTGTTAGGCCAGGCTTCTTCTATCACTTGATCCGACTTCCATAAATGGAAGACTATAGGCGCAGAGGGTTCCGACTCGACCGTTTTCGGGTTGCTATAATTCACTTAAAGCGGATGAATGGATTCCCTTTCTCACCCGTTCCCGGAAATGAATTAAAGATTTGCCTGCATCCCTCCCAATGCCTGAGCAACCCGGAGAAAGCAACCAGATAGATGTATGTCTGAGCTAAACCAACCTCCCCTTGAGAGATAGATAGACTCCTTCACTAGCGTTAGAGGGGCCCCCCCAAAAAAAAGAAACCCGAAATCAAAAAGAAAGAAGAGAAATTGGGCCATGTTTCCAGAGAGAGACCGCCTTCTCTCAGGCCAGCAGTCTTCTACTTCTAGTCGACTGCTCTATGACGGGCTTCCCTGTTTCCTGGGCTCTGCTCGCTCGTCTACGCTTCGACCCAGCAAGTCATAATTGAAAAACAATGTTTCCTTGCCTGCATTAAGATTTAAAACGTGTCGTCAAGAAAAAAAAATGGAAATAGTGAATCAAGATCTAGATGAATCCCTATCTTTATCTCTATCTACGGAGATACCTATCTATATGGAGAGAGATCTCTCTATGGATCGATCTAGACTATCCTCTATCCGGATAGATATGTCCCTATGAGCGACTACGCCGATCTTTATATGTTTTGGCCACGTCCGTTTCCGCTCCGAAGAGGAAGGTTTGGATCTTTCAATCTTATGTCGTGAGGGATGTGACCTATGTTAGGTCCATAAGATACCACAGCTTTTGGTGTTCTATGATTCACCTCCGAATAATGAGTAGGTAGTTCGATCCTTTTTATTTTTCTCTTCATAGTAAACTGATGGGGGGATGCGAAGCAATAGGTCGAATTACTATATAAAGAAGAGTTGTAAACTATAGCACTTCTTGCTCGAGTAGGAAGATTTCGGGTTTTCTCGTTCCTTCTCTTCGATAAGAATAGGGATTTGAAATGATACAAATTCCTCTTAATTATGTTGTGCTCAGCGAAGAAACTGCCTAAGCATACTTTTTCGGATCCAAACTTCTTTGTTCTTTCTAAGTCTTCTTCTTGCATAGAAGAACGTAACTGTTGCAAAAACCGGGATTTTAGTAGTAGGCGGCATCCCCTCTTAGTTTTGAGTAGGCGGAACCATTCTGTTTTGGTTCTTCTCCACATTCTTACCGGGTGATCCAGGAATTTTCCTATGATTTTATCAACTGATATTTCGATATAGAAAGATCTCCTTATTTCTTCACCGCGGGTTCTCGCATCATTTTCTTGAAAAGATATTATATCACCGTGGGATACTTTAAAATGAGTAATGCTCACTATTACATTATTCACACAAATCCTTCGATGACTTATCGGCTGCCTTGCTTGAGGAATAGTTTCACGAAAATGGAGACGAACCGGAATAACGTCCGATCTTGTTTCTGGATTGAGTAGAAAAGGGATATATGAAGTTCGTTCTGTTCCTCTGTGCATCTCTGTGATGGGTAAATCCCCATGAAAAAGGGGCAACTTTCGTGTAGTTTGTGATTGGATGTAACTGTTAAGATTTTCTCTCGGATAAATCTTTCTCTTAATAGATCTCTTTTTGTTCCGAAATCTTCGTAGAATGCGGCGTTGTATTATTGTAAGTTCTCTGTTCCAAACATTTCCTGAAAGTAGACGACACGTTTTAAATCTTAATGCAGGCAAGGCGTATCTCGTTGAATCGGTCTTTTTCACCACATCAAGGTGACAGGATTCGAACCTATGGCCCTCTGTACCCAAAACAGATGCGCTGACCAGACTGCGCTACACCTCGTCTCACCCCCCGAAGCATATAGATCCACCCGATCGATGAACACTCAAACCGAACTCGCCCATCCTTTTGGGCACAGGGACGCGAGAACCAATCCAACACCCCCTTTTTTTTATAAAATCTGCCTCCAGCAAGATAGGGCGAGGCCAAAAAGCCGTATAGTGCAGGAGCGCTCACATTTTTTTTTGCTTCCTCTTTCACTTTCATTTCAAAATCCGGCTCGCTCCCGGCTACGTGTCCAAAGGACAGCCTTCGCCCGCTTAGAAGTGGATTCGAACCACTGACACAAGGATTTTCAGTCCTTTGCTCTAACCAGCTGAGCTACCTGAACCACTTTCCTAAAGTCTGTTTTCTTCATCGAATAGCGCCCTACCTTACCACTTGATTAGTAAGGGAAAAGCCCTTTACTAAACTAAAAAAAAGAGGTTGGGCTTTTTCACTTGTTCGTCAAGCTTTCGAGCAGCTCTTTCAACTACCGCCTAATCTCCCAACATACTAAAGAGCCGAGAGCCAGCCAGGGGCTGGACGGCCGGAGGGAGCTTGCAACTAAAAAGAAGATAGGCCGGTCAAACAAAAAGAACGCGTAAGGGGCTCTCCGCTCCTAGTCACTAAGTAGTGCTATTCTGTCCTCCGGGGAATTCCACCAAGAGGTTCTTTCTCTCACGTAATTTCGCCCGCCCGTTCCACTTCCGTGCCGGAGGAAATGGGATTCGAACCCATGATACAATCTTCTTGTATGTCGATTTAGCAAACCAATGCCTTAAGCCACTCAGCCATACCTCCAAGTTCTCGGAATGGAATTTTATGTGCCGGGTTTGGTTGGTTGCCCGAAGGGCTATCTGATCCGATCAACTGCGTAAGCCGTAGCGCGCTAGCGCGCGTACTCTTCCTCTATGAGCGAGACTCTATCCAGATCTATGGATCTCCCCAGCATCCAAGTGAGACTCCATCCAAAAAAATCTTCCACTCATTGGGCGACACCTTCTTTTCTATGAACACCCCACCACTGAATGATGAACTTTGCCAGTCTTCGCCTCCGACCCGACCAGGAGAGAACACAGGGCCAAGCCCTTACTCGCCTGAATGGAATTCATATCTCCTTCGTCTGGTCGAGAAGGGGGAAAGCCCGGATAACTATACTGTGACTCTTCTATTACATTACGGGGAAGTCCATTCTCATCATGATCGATCCACGTTCTACCGTAGTGCCCGGAGAACCTGGCTTGCTTAGCAACCAAAGCTAGCGTAACGCGAAGGATTTTTTCGTTGATTGCACGAGCAAGACGACAGAGCAAAGGCTAGCCGCTTTTTTCTCTTTCTTTTTTTCCTATCAGTAAGAAAGAGGCTGACTCTCTAAAGAAAGTGAAGTGACCTGTAAGCGAGTGAAGTGAACCGGAGGTTGACTACTTAGAAAGTTCTCTCAGGAATATCCTTTCTCAATAATGGCGAAGGATTCAATCCAGACGGAGGTGTCCCTACGGCTACCCTTCAGAGAAGGGATTCCATCCAACTCCTAAGACGGCAGTAAAATGGAGGGAGATGAAGCTCAGGAACAAGAACTCCAACGAGGCGGGGGATCCATGTGAAGCAGACCGGCTCCCCTCGAATAAGGGTTAAACGCCATAAGAACGCAGACCTCTTTCAAAGCAAATCAAAGCGGCGATACGACTTGATGTCTCAGACCATAAAGATAGGAAAAGGCAATGTAACAAGGGACCAAACGTACCTCCCGTTCAGGAACCATCTTTTCTACTACACTGAACACCAACCTAATCCTGATTCATCACGGTATATCAATTCCATTCAAGTTGGTTCAGTGATTCTTATTTGTTAGTAGGGAAATAGGTCGAAGGTCTCCAAGAGAAGCATTCTTTTATAGTTGTACCTTTCTTTACGTATTATTAATTTTCTGATTTTTAATATTTTTTATATTCATTCCGCAGGTGCAGATTCGGCGTCGGCCTAGGCTTCTTTATACGTTGGATTGGGTACTATAGCCTATGCTTTAGGAACGAACAGGCTCAGGGTCCATAGCTTAAGGTGGATCGAATCCTACATACTTTTCAAACAGACAGACAACAAAAAATTGGAAAACAAATCATCAACTTCAACTGCAGAATGCCCCGGATTGCGCGTATTCTTATTGTGGTAATAGACCCCACATTAGCTTGGCTACTGGAATTTTTTATTCCCCTCTATTTTAAGATTTGGCTTAAGCTTCGGATTCTTAAGATTAGGGGAAAACAGGAGCTTTTGTTTTGGTTTGGATGCAGAATTTTGCTTCAGTCGATAAGTGGGCCCTCTTCTTCTTGCAAGTGCGGGAGCGGTATCGGCTCAAGCAGTAAGTAGGTGGAGCTCTTAGTGCTTGGTCCCTTCCTTGGTTGGCTACCGAAGTCGGTCCTTCTTTGGCATGAGCTGTAGCGTAGACACAAGAAGTAGGAGGATCCGGAAGCGTAGGAGCAAGGTGCAGGAAAGCCAGGTAAGTAGAAAACCAATTGGAAGACCGATCCAGGAACGTCCATAGGGAACGGGATGGAAAGAAGCCTTACGACCCGAGCAGCTTCTCATTCTGCTGTGCCGGTGCGAAAAGCAAGCACGCTTAGACCTTAATGTCAAATCTTAGGTCTGCCGATTTCGCACCAATGAACTCTTTGAGCCTTTGTACAATCGACCCGACTTCCCAGTTTTTTCTCCTTCCGAAAATCTCCCGCTTCTCTTGGTTTAGAAGTTTGGATGAGGTAGCTGAGGATGAAGTCTGTTCAGGCTTCCTTGGTCTTGGAAACCCGTGAAATGATAAGGATCTTGAAGATAGTGACCCCTCGGGGAGCACCTACGAGTAAAATAGGTTATCCCATATTAGCCGGCCAATCAACAAAGATCTGAAGAATGACCTCTTTTTGAGCCGGGGAAGGTAAATTCAATTAGAAGATATAAGAGAGGCGTGAATGGGGGAATAGGATAGCATAAGGAGGAATTAATAGAACTTCATATTCAAAAGAGGAGGTATATGGCAATAGCCAAGTTTACAATAAAAAGAATAGGCTGGTCAAGGTCCAGTGTCTGGGTTTTGTCCAGGTGAAGGTATCCCGAATATGGTCGTCAGCTCATCCCTAGTTATAGATAGAGCAGTCGGTCTGTCTCTTTGACTGTCATTCTGGCAGTCATTCTGTAAGTTATTAAGTGAAGAAGGGAATTGGAAGATAGAAGAGTTGACCCCTTTCTAAACTAAACTATTAGTAAAGTGCGCTCGCCCCGGCCCTGAAAAAGAAATAAGAAAAGAGAAGGAAAGAAGACTACTTCGTATTTTCTCACTATCATTAAGTCAAGAGCACAGCTAGGGCAGGGACAGGAACCTAAAGCGAAATCGCATTATCAATCGAACTCGGTATTTGAAGTTCCGGGCACAGTGACTCTTCCTAAAAGAGGAACTTTTCTTTTGAGCTTGACCAAAGACACCATCGGCAGAATGGCTATCGTCATACTCGGAATAGGCGTATTGGCCTATAAGAATCCCCTTGTCTAGAAGTTCTGAAGCTCGTACTCGTCTCTCTTTCACCTCGTATTTAAAAAAGGCAAGACGCGCACAAGCAAACATGGGTCACGATGGAAAGGGTCAATCAACGTTTTCCGCTTCGAATAGGGACGGTCGTCCCCTTTACCACTTATATCTGGTCTTTGATTTGGTTAAGTCAGTGATTGGAAATCAAAGCAAGGTCCGTGAAGCCAATGAAGTCGCGGGGTCAGCAGGTCAATCCGTTGGTCTAGGGGTAGGTTGGCGAGGAGTTAATCGATATCTGGAATGAGTTCCCCTTCATTAATGGGTCTTCCTTAATAGGTCTCATGGGTCAGAGTACTTGAGCCTTTTTCAAGGATCTCAAATAGCCTTTATTTTTTAGTAAGCCTATTAGTAGCTCGTACCGCTCCTATAGTTCAAGTAGTTGTTGAGTTGTCGGGAAATCTCTTATAAAAGATAGGTGAATCCGGGCCAGCCTGGCACTCTTGAACTTGCTTACGTAAAAGGAGCTTGATTCCTAGCTGCTTCCGGACATGCACCTGCTTCTGGAAACCGTTACTCCAAGTATAAGGAGACAAAGAAAGAGAGGATGAAAGGTTTGAGAGGAATTCTACCCTTGTGGGGGCGGCGTGGCTGGCTAAGAAAGTAAGATGGAAGAAAATGCTTACGTAAGGGAAAGCTGCGAAAGATTCCAACACTTATTAGACGGAATGAACAGATAGGACGACTACGGGACTTAACAAGAAAAGCCCTAGGGGAATTAGAAAAGGCTGAACCTAGAAAGAAAGTACAATGGTAAACGATCTGAAAGAAGATAGGCCCGATCTACTTACCAAATGAAGGATAAACGAGAGACGAAAGGGAAAAGGCTTAGAATCCTAACAAAGATAAGACAGAATCAAATAAAAGACTGACTAAGAGAAGTTGGAATGAGAGTACGGGATGATAAATAGAAAAGAATTCCGCCCGGGACTCTTACACTGTACCAAAAGAAGGGCAAGGGCTATGGGTATAGACCCGAAAGACTCTCGCTTTGGACCACTTGACATACCTAGATACGGACTGCAAACATAGAGGAAAAAAGAATAAGCAGTTTGCCCTAGGCTCGGCTAGGGCAAGTCATCATCTAGCCCATCAGTCTTTCGCCTGCTTTCTATCGGACAACTGCACCCTATCTTACTTCGAGTCCATGATTTAGGTTGGTTTATATTAGAAGTTCTCAACAGCTGCAGAAGCCGAGATAAAGAGATTGATGCTTCGGGCTCTTTGATCCCTTCTTTTGCTGCTTCTTTTGATGCTTCTGCCAACTACATTTCTGCAAACCGTCTTGAAAGCGTTCGCTGCCCGGACGGGGAAAGTAGCTAACCTCAGATGCAGCCCAAGCTCAGCAAAGAGATTTATGTAAGCCAGAACCCCTCACATGATAGAGAGGAGCTCGCATAGAATTGGTCCCCATTGAATACATCGTTCCAAGGAGAGCAGCTCATGGAAGAAGGGCCCTAGTCCACTTGAACAATTTGGAATCATCTCATCCGCTCCTAGTGGACAAATAGATCGAAGAAAGAAGTACAAGGTAAGCAGCTCTTTGAAATCCCAAGGCTAGCTTGACAACGATAGGCGAAAGGAAAGGAAAGAAAGGCTGCCGTTCTAAACGAAAGTCTTAGTAAAGTCAAGCCAAAGGACTGAGGGCAAGAGTCAAAGAGGTGTGAGCACACTACTAGTCGTAGGGTGGGAACGAGAGTTCGATTCTACGCCCATCTTACCTATCTTATATAGCCTAGCTCTTAGAACCCTTGGGATGAGGTAGCTTTTACCACCTTTCAGTACAAAGGAATTTTGAGAATATATAGCATATATAGAACGAAAGTAAGCAATAAGTGAGTGGATCATAGGATAATGGGGCACGAACGGAAGAAGAAGAAGTGACGGTGGATGTATCGAATGTACACAGAGAAGGAGCTAAGCAGTCCCAATGCCCACAGATCTGCTATTGGGGGTGTGACAGTGAATCAAGATGAATAGATAGATTGAAAAAAAGAAATACAATCTAATATATGACGGGTGAATCTTGCAGTGTGAGTTGCCAGGGAAGTCATAAGCCCTGGGCAGCCGATCCCCCTCCTTCTATTCCAAAATACTAATCCCGAGGGGTGCATCCACTGTGTAGTAGTGTTTACCTAGCACTACTCGAGTTGAGGCAAGAATCTCAACTACGCTAAATGAGGATCGAAGACTGCATTATGAATACATAATTAACCGTTAGCCCCCCTTCCCTAGCCACTCTTCCTGCTTAGTAAACTAGCCGATCCTGTACGAGGGCTGCCTTCCTTCTCTGATTCAGCACCTGGAACTTATGATCGGTCGTACCCTTGCTTCTAGCTTGATGGATCCCCCTTCCCCTGGTATACTTTTCTACCACTTACAAGAACAACAACACCTGGAAACCTTTTCTTTAAAGCCTTAGCTCCATATCCCACTGGCCCTATACCTACCAGCTTGTTAACTAGAAACGATTTCAGGAAAGCAACTTCTCTATTCTATTTTTTGCTTTTATTTAAGGAACTGCTGCTACTCGTTTCACTATATGAGAAGGGGGCGAAGAGCACTCTACTTTCTAGTCTAGTGTACCTTAGCTACTCCTTGAGACCTTTCACTTGTTGGTGTAGGGTCCGTTCTATATTCTCCTCCCTCTTAGGGCGGGGGACCTCTCTCTTCCTTTCTTGAAAGAGGAACGAACAAGAGAACAAAACTGGTGGAAACCTCCATACTCATCATCTCTTCTTAGGGTCCTTGCTTGCTTCTTAGCGCTCGCTCCAACTTTCTATTTGCTTAAAACTCTATGAGGCGGTCCCAACATCTCCTCACTGAAAAAGAGAGAATACCAGTTCGCAGGGATGAGACCTAGGTACCACCCATTCGATAGGGATTCGTATTTATATGAGCAGGTGGATAGGGCTAATTCCAACTCAAAGCCCCATCCAATTAAAGATCTGGATCTGGGCGCAGTGTCGAGAAAGAATAGACAAGCCGGTGAAGACACCTCTCTTAGAAGGGCTTTTTCTATATAGGGCTACCTTTACCCATTTTGAACAAGCTCGGAACTGCAGCCTGCGCCTTTGTGACACCGATTCCCTTTTTGATTTGATGAATTCGTAAAAGAGCTTGAAGCGACTCCTTCTCTTATTGTTTAATAAATAAGGTAGGTATAGGAGAAAGAGAGCGAAGCGACTTGTTCTTGTGATTGGTACGGGTGGCCGTACGCGAGTGGCGCTATCCGGTGCGCGAGTTAGGCGACCCGATGGGCCTTATAGTTAGGGAAAGTCAGATTCCACTTATGCTGGGAAACCAGGGACTAAGAACCTTACGATAGCACGCTTATATACCCGTTGGAGTAAAGTAAGAACCGATAGCCAAAGAGATTATAGCGTAGGCTGACTAACTCCTTATTAATTCTAGCTCTAAACCCAGGGAAGGTAGTCTAACTGCAAGTTTTTTAATGGGCTTTTTCTTCTTTTTCTTTTTTCCGGTATGCCGCTCCGCGAGCAAGGAGCGAGAAAGCCAAGTGGGCTGTGGTGATGTCAGAATTTGCACCTATTTTTATCTATTTAGTGATCAGTCCGCTAGTTTCTTTGATCCCACTCGGTCTTCCTTTTCTATTTGCTTCCAATAGTTCGACCTATCCAGAAAAATTGTCGGCCTACGAATGTGGTTTCGATCCTTTCGGTGATGCCAGAAGTCGTTTCGATATACGATTTTATCTTGTTTCAATTTTATTTATTATCCCTGATCTGGAAGTCACCTTTTTCTTTCCTTGGGCAGTCTCTCTCAACAAGATTGATCCGTTTGGATCTTGGTCCATGATGGGCTTTTTATTGATTTTGACGATTGGATCTCTCTATGAATGGAAAAGGGGTGCTTCGGATCGGGAATAACCACTAGTGATAGGGCAAAAAGAGGGGGGAAGGAAGGATAAAGGAAAGAGCGATGCCTACAAAGAATCAATTGATTCGTCATGGTAGAGAAGAAAAACGGCGCACGGACCGTACTCGAGCTTTGGATCAATGTCCCCAGAAGCAAGGAGTATGCCCGCGTGTTTCAACGAGAACACCGAAAAAACCTAATTCAGCTCTACGTAAGATAGCCAAAGTACGGTTGAGCAATCGACATGATATATTTGCTCACATTCCGGGTGAAGGTCATAATTTGCAGGAGCATTCTATGGTCTTAATAAGAGGAGGTAGAGTAAAAGATTCGCCAGGTGTGAAATCCCATTGTATTCGAGGAGTCAAGGATTTACTGGGAATTCCGGATCGAAGAAGAGGCAGATCCAAATATGGTGCGGAAAAACCCAAATCGATATGAATGGAAGATGCCTCTGGAACTTCTTTTTCTCGGTCAGTCGAGGTTACTTTATGAATATCACTAACCAAAGCTCGAGAAGTTTCATTATGTCTGTCAACAACTGGCTCAAGTGTAACAATGACTTCCCTGGCCACTTGCCTAGCCATTGGTGCCACTGTTGCTGACAAGGACTGGTTTATATATATCTAAGATAACTATATCAGCCTCTCGACGTGTCCTTTCGTTAACATAGGTACCAACCTTGTTTTGTTAACTGCACCAAGTATGGTTTCACAGTCACGCCTCCATGACTCCTATATTAGTATTAGTTTAGTTTCTCGTTTATATCTATCGGTCATTTCTTGAATCTGTTTATCGAAGTAGGGCCTTGGACTGATATCAGCATGGATTTGGTGCAGGGCTTGCCCAGGACAGGGCTTGGTAACGATTCGATTTTTGTGGTAGTAGATCGGTTTTCTAAAATTGCTCACGTTATTCCTTGTAAGAAGACTTTCGATGCTATTCACATTGCATACCAGTTTCTTAAGAGGTTGTCAGCTTGCATGGGGTACCAAAGACTATGACGTCTGACCGGCCAGTTTTTGGCTCACTTCTGGAGAACTTTATGGAAAAAGTTAGGAACTATACTAGAGTTCCGCAGTGCATACCACCCACAAACAGATGGTTAAACGGAAGTCGTGAACCGCTGTTTGGGAAATTGGTTGAGGAGTATTGCAGGGGAAAAGACAACCACTCAGTACTGGGGGATCAACCACAACCTCCTTACCCTTTTTACGCTTCGTCACTTCAGTCCAATCATCCTCAGAACTAGACTTGCCAGGTAGAACAGAGGCCTGGTTCAC
This sequence comes from Embelia ribes, assembly GCA_001753735.1. Taxonomy (NCBI): domain Eukaryota; kingdom Viridiplantae; phylum Streptophyta; class Magnoliopsida; order Ericales; family Primulaceae; genus Embelia; species Embelia ribes. The sequence continues at coordinate 42,653 of MKEJ01091943.1, forward strand.
CTTTCTGGTACAAACCTATTCATAATGACCAAAGACTTTGCAAGTAGAGCACCGATTAGGGGCCCACTCCAACTCAAGTTCGGCAAAAACAGTAATCCAATCACCATTATCACACGACAAATAAAACTACTCAACAAAAAAGGGAGAGGCATCGATCTCAACACAGATTCTAGAATAGAAAAGCTAATTCTACTCTTAGCTGCTGTTAATCCATCTGTGTGCAAAGGCTTGCCAACAGCACTAATAAAAGACAACGAACAGTGACTAATTTAACAACTGGAGCAAAGTTTCATGGTAATCCAGACCCTCTAACTTTGTATAACCTTTGGCAACAAAACGCGCTTTGTAGCGCTCAACTGAACCATCGGGTTTGTATTTTATAGACCCACTTGCAACCAATCGCATGTTTTCCAGGAGGAAGAGGAGTGAGGCGCCAAGTGTGGTTGGCTTCCAATGCTTCGATTTTGCTAGCCATAGCCTAAATTAGAAAGAAAGCTTGCCGCAGTGTGGGCTTGGCGAATGGAAGTAGGCGGTTCAAAACAAAAGCAGTATGGGGTGGATCAAAAGTGATAAGGGATACTGAAGAGGAGGAGACCAATGAGACTTTAGTCGATGTCCAGGTATGGTGGGAAGGACTGAGGGATCATCGGCTGGCCGAAACAAGCGAGGTAGGGCTAGGGGAGGTGGAATAAGATATAGAGAGGTGAGACCAACTCCCGGGTTTTTATCAATGGAGAATCGGTTTTATTGCAACGATAAACAGACACTACATAGATAACAACACGAAGATGTGTCTTCTGCCTCGTCAACCAAGGGCAGAAGACAACGCTGGTGACAGTTATCAAGGACGAAGCCAAGAAGGGGCGAACGGGACTGACTCTCCGGTGTGATATTGAATCTATTGAAGTAAGATCAGTAGGAGGACCCCAGGCAATCTACTTATTAATTAGAACCCGGATAAGTCCGATCGTGAGAGCACTGTTGGTAGCACACCTTGTTGTACATGATTGACTGCCCTTGCGTATTTAGGTAATAACTCATTGCGATGCTTTCCAATTCTCGTCGTATGGATTGGATATGTTTATCGGCATTCTCCCCTTTGAGTGTTCAAATAGGAATGTCAAAGTGTACTCCTTTTTTTAGTATTTAGACAGACAATTTCGACAGCCATGTGCCTAACTATCCCCCGTGAGGGACCCATCAGATGTTTAAGCAGACGTGTGAGTCTTGCTTTCCATTAGCGAGGAAGGAAGCAGGCAAAGCAAGGCGTAATTTCTGATTGAATTCAGAGTGGAAACTGACTCGAAGCAGTCTTCTGCTAATAGGGCTCGGGAGGCTTTCAAGCTAACGAGGCGGCTTGGTTTCAGGTCTATGTTATGGCGAATGGAAGCGCAGATTCTCAGGTGTCCGCTTGACTCAGTGATAAGTCTAGCCGACCAACTGGTACGCACTCGAAGCCTATTAGAGCTAGAGCTTTTTTAAAAGGTATGGTAGTGATCTCACTCCACGCATTGCACACCTTTTTTCATCAAAACTGTGCACAAACTGGGCATGGTGATGGGAGCAAGGTTCAAGGTATAAAAGGATAGCCCTTCCATTTCTTTGATGCACCATATGCGTCTTTGGTTGGAAGCATTGATGTCAATCTTCCTACTTTGCTGCACACAACTTTTTCACGGAGTCTGCTTCCACAGTTGCTTGAGCGACAACCTAAGGCCTTGCGTCCCAACCGCTTCTCGACTCGACTTTGTTTGATGCCAAAGACCGATGACTAGTTAACCGACTCCTGGTCGACATGAGGAAGACAACTCTTCTTCTGGTAAAGTGGACGAGAAGAACGAGTGTCTGTCCAACTACTCTAACCAGGAGGGGGATGATAGATGACAGGCTAATAGGAAGCTTGCTACGGTCTAGTCCGGATGGACCTGGAAAGCGCGATGGATATGATCTACTTGTTATCAGCCAATGCATTCTTTTTTCTACCCGATGTTTACAATCAATACCGATGTCGATAATCTGACCTTGAGCACAGACAACTATCCGTTATTTGCTTGCACCCATGTTAACTCACTGAATAGCCTTCGCACTTCTTTTTATAGACCTCTTTATGATGGTGAGCTGTATTCCAAGTGAGAAGACTTCCGTAGGTCGCTTTCCCAGTGAAAGAGAACCTGCATGCATGAAAGACGAGTCCTCTTCGTCCTTTCACCAGCCAGGAAGGAAGGATTGCAGGCAGAGAGGCAAGTTTCACTAGTTTTGATTGAGCTCTTGACCTTTGACTAACCTGATTCCGAAAGATTTGGTCTTATATGCTTGCCTCGTGCACACGGCTTTTTCACAGTGTCTGCTTATCTACTCCTTGATGCGAGAACTCCGTGCGGTGTATTCCCTCTTGTTTATAGGCTTTCTTTTTGAGTGTCAAATGGCGTCTTTGTTTTTTTCTGTTATCCTGCTTGCGAGGAAGATTACTATCTCTGGTGAAATGGACAGCCCATCCGAAGAAGATCCTAAGAAGCCAATCTGAGCTTTCAGTTCCCGCCAACCGACGGAAAGGAAGAATGTTAGGGCTTAGGGGGACAGGGAAAAGAGGATATTGAAGCTTAGTTTGGATCCTATAAGTGCGTGCAATGATTCGTCGTCAGTCAAAGGCTTGATCTTAGCCACAACCAGATCCAGATGGTCATCTTTGTATCCGTGTACATGATCTTTCACTCGAACTCTACTTTCCATGTGTCTAGTTGTCTACCTGACAACCTCCTCTCTCTCTTTCTTTCCTAGTGAGTGGAGTGAAAAAGGATTCATCTGGACAAGAAATTGAATGAGCCGATGCAAGCCCGACTTTTCCGCTAGTCAGAAGGAAAGGGAAGGTCAGCGTAAGCTTACTCGACTGAAAGGAGAGGATTCGAGTCTTTGGTTCAGAATAAAAGAGGATGGTTTAACATTATTCTATTTATTTTTGACTTCACTTGCTACATCTATCCTCCTCTTTTCTTTGGCTTAAGAACCCTAGGAAGAAAGAGTATCCGTACCGTAGTCTCAACCCTCTTATATGCTTTGCTTTCTTTTTTGGTGATGTGGACACTACACCTGATTCTGCTTTCACCATGACACTAGTTAGAAAGCACTTGAGAAGCAGAGAAGGTGTAACTCGATTGGAGTCTATCTCCCTTATTGAGCCGATTCGTTTACCAAGCCCCGATGATATGACTCTTTACGGGCGCACCGGTGGACTGTGCTCGTCTGGTTCCCCTAAAGGACTAGTCGATGCATTCCCCATACCATCTGCTTCTCGGTCACAAGCATTTCAAAGCCCACTGTCCGAATTATGCATGAACTGAACCCGACCTTGGAAACGGATGCCTGGCGCCCAGACCGATAGCCCACTGATTCCGATGAAAGCGTAGGCTGCTAATCCACCTTGCATTGATTGACGATGCCATCCTCCTCTCATTGCACACGAGACGTAGAGTAGCTTGACGTTTAAACGCTTGATTGGTGATCTTGATTCAATTTTTCCTTTGATAGGAGCCTTCTTTCTATCCTGGCGCTGGATATGAGTCTCGCTCCCTCCGGACGAGAAAAGAGGCTGAGAGGGAATAGTCCGGATTTGGGACTTGATTAAGTTCCCAATTTTGTCAACTTGATCCTGAAAACTGTATTCGGGTCACATCTTTGATCTCGTTTTGGGCATTGCATTGTCTCCACTTTGGATCTGTTGTCGGTCATAGGATGAGGCGGGATTTGTGCCCACTTCTCCACGGCTCGGTCCCAACCAAACCTTACTCAATAGTGGAGGCGACTAACAACTGGCCACTCTGGTTTCACCCGGAAGCTGCTTGCTCCTGCCTCAATGCCCATGCTTCCGCCATGTCTTGGTAGTACCTCCACCCAAATGATCTACCTACCTTACCTGATAGTTCTTACTCGTTTTGATGGATATTTATTCCTTCCGGATATACGGCCTTTGGACCGGCTCTGCAGGCAGGTGATCGTGGCCAAATGAGTTCTTACAAATAGCGAATCGCGGGGTGTGTGATTGATACATGTGTACGTTTTACGAGAGCTCAGATGACGGAATGGTCTATCGAACTAGGAAAGTTCCCTTTTTCAATCTCCCAACAAAAGAAAAAGGATTGCTGCGAAAGCAGTGCTCGACGCTCTCTTTCCTATTCCACTGCGCTAAGTGGTCTTTTCCTTGCTGGCTGGATGACTACTATGGGCAAAGATGACGACTACTCCCAGTCTCTGGTCAATCCATGCTGATGCGTCAAGAGCTATTCCCGCCGCCCACCCGAAAGAGAGGAGGAAGACTAACAGCCATCCTGCTCGAACCTTTGCTGCCTGAGTTTACATAGCTAACTGCGAGAAGGAAGGTTCAAGCTATGGCTGTCCCATGGGATGCTCATTCGAGACAAACCTTTGTCCGGTCAATGCGAGAAAGAGAGAAGGGATGTAGACATAAGAATGGAAGGTTTGCTTGTCAGCTGTCGGTCCAATGATGCTCTTCTAGCTGACCTACACGGCAAGGGAAAAGATCAAACACGAGGCGGGAAATGCCTCGCACGAACTATCTGATCAATTTCCTATCACAGGCAGCTGGCAAAGCCATCTTTGATCGTCGTGTACATGCTCCGTTACAGCTTCGTTCATGTGCCAATCAATTGACAGTGAAGCAGAGAGGGGGGTTTGATCGGGGATAGACGGGAATGGAATAAGGGATGACAGCCCTAGCCCTGCTAACTTAACTCTTATGATGATTCAATTGCTTACACCGGCTACTGGTTGAGCTGCTACGAAAGCAGTTACCTTTCTTACAGCAGGGCAGATGATTTCACAGTTAGCAAATCTTTCTTCTGAACTCTCACAAAAGAGCTTACTCTCTTTCGAAACACCTGATACGGTTAGATCTAATTCTAGCACAACCGATTCCTCTTCTGCCTTTTGACTCTCTCCTGCTCGTACATTAACTATATCTTATATGTAGTATTCCCCTCGTTTCATGGTTTATATATCCTCCAAGAGCGCTTATTCTCCATCAATGGCGATAATGCCGCATCGTTGAGCCTATGAATGTGCAGCCTACTCGGATTAAGGAAAATCCGGTGCAGTGCTTGCGATGCCCGCCTGATTTTCTTCTAGCTGGAAGCAGCCAATCCCATTAAAATTTAACCCTTAGGGCGGATCCTCCTCTCTCTACTGGGATTTACTCGCTTAGAAGGAGTCTCATTCCTTTGGTAAAGGCCCTAACTACAGCTCTCAGTAACTCCTTGTCTCATTGATCCAAGTCATCAAGGAAAGACAGTGAGGATCGGTACAAAAGGGAGGCGAGGATTCGTACTAAGAGCGGTTATTCCGCAGCGTATAGGGGATGCGTTAAAGAGCCGTTATGTAGCATCTGAGAACAAGAAAGCAGACATGCACACGAAAAGACTTGCAAGAGTAAGGTAAGGCTTGACTTTACTAGTCCTCTCGCTACGACCCTTACTCTTATAACGGGTTACACATGCCACCCGCTTGCTTCGCTTCAAGTTTGAATGCCCAAGGTTTAGAATCCATGTACAGTCCCAGTCATGAAGAAGCAGTCCCGTCCTCTCTTAATGAGATATCTCTATCTGTCTCGCCTTATCCTGCAAACAGCTTATTGGACAAGGCAAGGAAAGCCTAAACCGTGCGTACCCCTTACTCGTACAAAAACGATTTCATTGGCTTAATGGCAGCAGTAAGAGCGCATTCCTTGTCCGATTCTTTACTATGGATTCATGTGTCAAACAGCTCCTTCTCGGCATCAAGACCGACCCGTCGAAAACAGCCTAACAAGGCAAGGCAAGAACAGTAGATATTCCTCCAACAGGGCATTCGTGAACAAGAGGGCATTCCCTCACAGCTGATTCTCAAGCAGAAGATTCTTTAACTTCCCCTTCTTCCGAAAATCGTCCGCTGAAGGCCTAGAGAGAGGAACAACCCCAGACGCGAAAACAACTCGAAGAATCTATTTCAATCTACAATCCTAGACGCGACAGCAACCTAAAACGCGACATTCCTTGGGATCAGACATTGGTACCCCATCTCAATCCCAAATCGTCTGGTAGTGGAAAATCGTTTGGTATTATCTCGATGGTACAAAGCGTCTGCTGTCAAAAGCTATTTGGGATCCATTTCTTACTATTTTATATGTCACTTCGGAGCAAGTGAAGTTACTGCAGAATTGCTTAGACTTGCTTGATTGGACTAGCTGGACTTAGCGGATTTACCCCCTCTTGCTTTGTCTGCCCCCCTCTTTACCCCCATATCCCCGCTGCGTGGGCGTCCAGGAAGTAAACTCAAAACGAATATAAAACAACTTATTAATGCTTTGGCCGCGGAAGAGGAAGAACAAGAGTCTGGTTGCGCTTCGGGACGACTTCCCCTACCACTGTTAAAGAAAACCCTCTTCCCTTAGTATAGTAAGCTGGCGGGCTTCTTCCTTCCCCTCTGAACTTCTCTTCTTCACTTCTTTGTTTCACTAGATGGAACTCAAAAGCGTAAACTCAACTCGAACCTCTAGAGAGTGGGAATCAAACGCTTAGAGCTTGCCTTCTCTCTGTCCTTTTCCTTGCCCTAGGCGGGACAAGCAAATGCTTTCCTTTCTTTTAGTCGAACAGCTCTACAAAAATAGGTCAGTCGAGGACTCGACCGGGTACTCGGCCAGTCGATCCACTATAGCTTGCCCTTTCATCGTCTTTCGAGAAGTACATGTAATGTCAAAGAAAGAATGACTATCTAAGTTGGTTAATGCCGGTAAGTTCGAAGAACGAAATCCAAGTTCTATTAGGTGTGGGGGCTACCTATTTGGCAATGTTCAAGTTGAAGCTTCTAGTCAGAACGATTAGTTTCCATTCCGGTAGTTCTTTCTGTGGTCCGTGCTCTTAGGTGAAGAGTAAGCTATATTGGGTTAAGACGTAGTGCCAGACTGAAGTCCCACACTTAATAAATAGCTCAGAAAGAACCTCAAAGAGCGGTTGGCATTGACTTGGTGCAAAGAGTCCGTCTTCGACATCGCTAACGCTAAACTGACTGCCCAGCCGTGCTAACCCTCGTGTGATTTAAGTGCTCCCTACAGCACATTTGTGTTATTTCTCTATTTCATCTGGTCACTGCTGATTTCTCATTCTTGTGGACCTTCTCTGATTTGCATACCAGCTATCACCAAGGAAGAGACCTATGCCTACGGATCTATTCTATTAGAGTCAAGTAGAATGTCACTAAGAACAAAGATGGATTGAAAGGAACTGCCAGCATGAATTGGCCGATAGATCAAAGAAAAGTACTCTTTCTATCAATGGAAGGAAGTCAACGAAATTACATACTCCTTCTTCAGGACTTCCCTTAGCCATTGCTTTAGGATGTCAAGTCGCGAAGGATGGTCGAGCCCTTCGAAGAGCTGGGAAGGGCTGTAGTTTCAAGCCTAGTCTCATTTCTAGGATCAATCCTTGTTCTCTTCAATACTAAGAAAGAGAACCTTCCGGATTACGTTTAGTTAAATAGAGTCTTGTCATTAGCCCAAACGAGGGGAATGACAGGAGAAGGGAAGCACTCGGCTAAGAAGATGAAGCGAAGGAAGGACTGGGAACAGGGCTACCAAAGGGGGAATGATGCACCCGTAGTGATATAGACAGAACGCAAGGTTTTTATTATGGTCTTCAATCCCTTTCTTCTTTCCTGTAAATCAATCTTCTGCTTCTGGACTCGGGATCATCTGCAACAACTCTTTCCTTCCTATCTGTACTTGTAGTTGAGTGAGGACTTTAAGCTTATAGTTTTCACTAGTATGCGAAATGTATGGTTGATAGGGCTCTTACCTCCTCAATGTTTATAAAATCATCCTACCTGAAGGAGAGTGCATCGAAGTTCCTCCTGGCAAGAGGGAGGAGCGTAACGTCTACTAGTTGGCAGTAGTTCCTGTAATCCAATATTGCTTCTATCGAAGAGCTGAAGAGATAGATCAAAGAAAGAGTAGCGAGGACTCTTTTGACAGACATTCTTAGCAGCGTCTTCCTTCAGTCCAATGAGGATAAAGAGTGATAAGCCTTAGCCTCCATCTTTGAACCTTCTATTGGTGTCTCAACATCTGCAACCAATTATCCTAAAAGAGTCAATGGGATGCCCTTCTTTGAGGCTCTTGTCTTCATCTTCCCCAGCAGTCACCCTCTTCTTTCTTCCTCAAGCTAGGGGAGAAGCCCATCTGAGAGTGCCTCAACCAATCCTATGCCTTTCCACTGCTGCTGTTAGTTCTTTTAATTGAATAGTTTGATTTGATCTCTGAGTGATTGCCCTTAGGGACCTAGCTTCCCTTCCTTTCCTTGCCTGGAAGCTCTCTAAGGCTTCTTGCTTTCCCTATTGATGTTCCTAGCTACCTACTATAATGGTAGGGAAGGGCTTTCTTTACTAAGTATTAGATAATGGGCTTTAGGGTCACATCAGGAGCGGTCTACGAGAAGAACGATCAGGCTTCAGGTACGCATAAGGGGATCCGCAGGAGAGGGGTTCTTATTTGACCAATTGAGATAGCAACATAACATCTTTTCTTTGCTTTCCCACCGGGAGATGAGATTATGTTTAAGCTCGACCAGCGTCCGGGGAAGATGTTTCTGGGCTGGCTCTACCACCGTCCGAGTAAGATTAATAACGAGTAACGAGTTCGCTAAGCTTCCTGGGTTGTCAACTAGAAGGGTGATTCAAAGAGATGGCAGTGCTCACTTCAAAGGTAAGCTTGGATCCGGCTTATGTCTAGCTGAAGGAGGGCGTAGATCAGAGGAGAGGGTGGGATACGAAGTCGGGCATCTAGGTGCAATCCTCCATCTATGTAGTCAACAACCTATAATGGTTCAGAGCTGGTTGCTAAACCCTTGAGATGACTTCGTTATCCAAAAGATCTTGTTATTTCATGTCTTGCTCTTTGCCCACGTCGAAAAGGGGCAGGTGAAGGTGCATTTCCAAAGAAGGAATTTGACATCGAAGAAGTGAGTCTTGCCTTCCTTGAATGATTGGATTTCCAGTCCGAACCCCAAGATGGGGAATTCTAGAGTACACCACCGGGTAGATCCGGATGAACGGTCCCAGTGTGAGAAGATTCAGTCTTTCCCTCGAGTCAAAGAAGAGAAGTCAAAGTTCGTTAACCCCGACACCATTCAAGGTCCCAAGCCTTCGTCATTGCTTAAATCGCCCCTTTTTAAGCGCAAAAGACGAAACGTCTTCTCATTTTGAACGAGCTCACCCCATTGCCTTCTCTCTTTAGGGCAAAAGATCTTTCCTGCCTCTGCCCGATTCTACTTTTGATCTCCCATTTCGTAAATTGAAGCCAAAAAGGCTAGCTTTCTTCTCCACTTGAGATTGAACTCGGCGGAGTGACTATCGATTGAAGCGAAAAACGCCGACTTTCCTCCACTTTGATCCCAATCCCCTCTTCGACAAGCTTGTTAAGCCAAAAGCACGAGCTTTGAAGCAGAATTGTTCTTTCGCTTGACGTTTCGCCGAGCGTTCAATCCTGACTAAGCTGAACCCCAAGAATGATTATCAAACTGCGGTCATCGCTCATTAGTTGAATCTGGTGAGGGAAAACCAACTTCGAAAAGGTGGTTCTAAGAATTGAATTCCACATAGTGTCGATTCCCCGTCCCGCTATTCCGGAGTTTAGTAAGGTCGATTCCCCGTCCCGCTATTCCGGAATTTAGTAAGGAAGAGAGTAAGGGACGACTGAAAGTTCAAACCACAGAGGAAGGTCTAAATCCTAGTTAGAAAGTCGGGGTTCGGGCTTCCCGTAGTGAGTTCATCGATCGTCAATCGATAGTCTGTAAGCGCCTTTTCCTGAGTCTGCCTGGTTAATAAAAGAGCTCGTACCTTCTAGCGATACTCCCTAGTTCTTCGGATCGGCCAACAGAGCTTGAGGCCTCTCAAAGTTACGCTTTTTCATTTTTTACAGATAATGTAAAAGAGACCGTGAATACCTTGCAAAATGATTTGCAGGAGCTCAATGCCAAGGTGAGTCTGTTGATGCGCAATGCCAACAATTTGATTTCGGACCTTCGATGCTTGAGACTGGACGGGTTAAATAGCCAGAACCCCGGGCCTATCTATGGGGGTAATATAGATGCCAAAGAGGTAGATGAGAACTTTCTCTTTGACATGGAACAAGACTGTCGGGTGGTCCGAACCGATTCAGAGGAGCACAAGGTTACCATAGCCACAATGTACTTCACTGGGGATGCCAAACTGTGGTGGCGATCGAAGGTTGAAGACATTCAAAACAATCGGTGCACCATTAGCACAAGAGCTCAAACGAGAGCAATTCCACCCCGAAAATGTGGAGTAGAGTATATAGCGCGTTGCAAGTTGAGAGAGTTGCAACAGACCGGTTCAGGTTAAAAAGGAACTTTCTACCCTTTCATTTCTTTTATTCCACTATATCCTTTCAGTCGAGTCACCGCTACGCCCTTCTACTGAGAGGTGCACCCTTTTTTAGCGATATAGTGGATCGCTCATTCTCGCTTATCGAAGAACTCGCTTTCGAGTGAAGGCCCTCGTTATCGCGGGCTAGATTGAAGAAGAATCACCTGCACAAAATTAGAGTGGGTTTAGAACGTCGTGAGAGAGTTCGCTTCCTATCTACCCTTGGTCTTAAAGGGAGATAGTTGATCGAGAAAGCTCCGCCCAAAGGCGCCGAGTACATAGACGAGGCGGTCACCGGTAGGCTGTTACAAGGTAAGTGCCTATCCCTGTCTCTATCACGCCCTATTCTGAGCCTCTTCCCCCCTTCTCTGGGGCTTTTTCCTTTCCTGGGATCTAGTTTTTTTTTAGTGATTTCGGGTAAGAAAGTCGTCCTAAGACCTTGCAGTTCTAGTTGGAGAGGTAACCCGATGTAGTTCTATTCCTTCTCCCAGGCATTCCTAAGCACTGGCATTTGTTCTCGTTTCCTCTTTGAATATTGGTTGAACATTGGCTATTATTCAAACCTATTTCTTTCTGGGCAAGCTTTTCTTCAGTCAGCAGTATCGAATATTTTAAGCCAAAGGAAAGGGAAATCCCATATTAGAAACTCTTAAGCTAGCCAGTATCAATTTGAACATCTTTATTAAGAAAGCGCTTGCTGTCACTGCCAGATAAGAGATACATTTTTTTTTTATTTAATAATTCACTCTTGGGGAGGGCTATCTTTCCTTTGCATCTATTGGGATAAGTGTCTTATTACGCAAGAAAGCTATTTCCAGTTTTCTTCTATCCCGTGTGGGAGAAAACTGAATCGAGTGTGAGTTCCGGGGGTCTGTACGCTTTTCTGACCTTAAGCATATAAAATAGATTAGAGGATTGGATCTATAGTGCCTAAAGCTAGTGATAGCGGATTAGAGAATTCATTTCTTTCTAGTAATAAGTCCTCCCATTTATACTCTTAATAGGATTACCTAGAATGCTGAGCTACCAAACAAGCCAACGAGCGAGTTCGAGTGCTTCTGCCTCTGCTTGCGAGCCTGTCCTAAGATAATAACTTATCCCCGAAAGATAGAGTTCCCTGCCAGAGCTATTGGGAGTTCTCTTGTGAGTTCCCCGCCATCCCGACCTGTGCCTGTCCCTTTTTCAAGTGAAGTTTTAGTCCTTCGCCTTTTGGGCCAGTAACAAAGTCTCTTGAACTTCCTTAATTTCTGGAAAGGAATGGGGGAGCAAGCTATTAAGTTAGATGACTTAATCCAGTACCAGTAAGTAAGGAAGCCCCTTTGAAAGCATTATTCATTATCTGAGTGAATCCCGTCTTGTGACAAGTTTCAAAGAAGGACTATTGAAAGCGGGGATAGCGGATTATCTTCTCGGGAAAGCTAGCAAGCCATCTACTTTCTTTCTTTCTCTAGTTTTATGGCGGGTCTTCCCCGCAAGCAGTTCACCCATTAGTTCATTTGCTCGCCCGAAGCCTTAGCATGGTTCTTAGTAGGATTGACCCACCCTTAGCAGGGTACCAAAGAACATGAGTATTCGCAAGTCTTTGGCAGCTAGGGTTGCAATTGGCTAGTAGGCTTTAGTATCTAAGCGGCTGGCTAATGTTGGGAATCCACCCATCTTGTCAGTAGAGTAAATCGCTCTTCTTCCTTTCTCCTTTTCTCCTCTTTGGTGGACTCGGAAATGGATTGGGTCAAAAGACCTTCCTTCACTTTGTTCTCCTCCATAAGTAAAAAAGGTGCCCTTCTTTACTGAACTAAGGCCAACTGGCTTCATTTCACGCCCCTATTCTAGTTGAAAGTCTTATCTTTTAACTTGGAGACTCCTCTCCTACCTTCTGAAAAGAGGTTCCGCGAACCCGGCTTTCCATAAGTTCATACGGGGAAAGCTATAAATCCGATGATGCAGGTATGTTATGGAATGAAGTTCCTGGCCAACAAAGGAAAAAAATTAGACACTTCATGCACTCTTCACTCCTCTACTTTCAGTTGAGCAGCTTCACTCCTTTCCCGGTAGTAAAGTAGCTTCTACTTCTACTTAGCATCCCAAATCAGCCTACCCTGAGCATCTGCACGACGTTCTCATATGATCCTGTTACTGGGCTGGGCCTAGGCAGTTCGGAAGAAGGGTATCGTCAAGACTTCTCGAGAATAGACGAAGGGGAAAGGAAGTTAATGAATGGCAGAAGGCCGGATTGGAAAGTGCGGTTCGCTTTCTATGGAAATAAGAACAAGGAAGCACTGGCCATGGCAAGCATTGGTTGGAAGAAGAGGGCGGAGCTTTAAGTATGCAGGAGGGGCTCGAGCCTTGATGGATTTCTGCGTGACATAAGTGATGTCGAACTCTGATAACAAGAGCTGCCATCGAGCAGTCCTTCCTGATAGTGCTGGCTTCTCGAACAGATACTTCAATGGGTCCATCCTGGACAAAAGCCAGACTTGGTAGGCTAGCATGTAGTGTCTAAGTCTCTGCGTGGCTCAGACAAGCGCAAGGCATGCCTTTTCAAGCGAAGAGTATCTAGACTCATAGCCCCTATGTTGGTTGTGGTAAGGGTAGAGTCAACCTCAGAAAAAAAAAGCCCTTTCCCCTTTCTCTAAAAGGTAAGCTCGTTCCACCCCTTCGACGAATTCTTTTGCAGCAGCTTGAACTGAACCCGGGCTATCAACGGTGAACGAGATAAAAAAAGAAAGGAGCTGAGACCTTTGAAAGTAAAGAAAAAGCGAAAAAGAAGCAACTCCTTGAGCGCTAGGAGAGGGACCGCTAGATTGAGGATGAGGAGGGGGGGAGTATGGAAAACGAGAAAAAGGTGTGGTTCACTAGCTCCGAAGCTTAACGATGGATTGAGAAGAACATAGGACTAAAGTACCGACTTAGGGCTTTGACGCAAGATGAAAGCCAAACCAAGGAAGCCCCTGTCTTCTCGTTCTAGTCCCTCTGGTCGATTAGCTGAAACCTTCCGAACAGATGAACACACTTCTCCTCTTATTATAATAGTTACATGGAAGACCAACCCAATCTCGGTAAACATAGGAAGAACTAATCCACACTTTGGATAAATGAATACGCATCTCAGAGACGGAAAAGCACTTCTCTCTCTTAGGTTTAGTCTGTAGCCTCACTTCCTGGATTCCCTCTTAATTGAGTAAGTCCTCCCCGCTTTCTTCTTTCCTCTCGTCAGGAATATAGTACTTTCCCTTTCTAGTAGCTAGGTAGTTCTTTGTATTTTGCATTCCTATTAGGAAGCTATGCAGTTCCCGCTTTCCTTTCTCGACGGTTAAGCTTATTCTCCTAGGTCGGAACAAGTTGATAGGATCCCTTTTTGTCCTCATGTCGCCACAACACAAGGGAAGCCGAGAACCTGTGTGATCACTACCATAGCCATAGCACTACTACTGCCTCTTGGCCGTTTACTAATGGAAAGGGAGTCTTGGTCTAACCATCTGGAATGGTCAGGGAACTCTTGCATTGCCATATTCAGGTTGGTGTGGTTTACACTAGTGCTGATGCAATATTGTTGTCTTTATAGAGCTAGGAGTCACTCTTTTCACTTGAAAGGAAGAGGAACAGCCCGCCCCGCCCTGGTGGCGTGGGAGAAATTCTAGTGATTGGTGGTGCCTACGTATGGATAAAGAGAAAGTCTTAGCTTTTAGAAAATGGAACATTCGGGATACCGGTGAAGAGTCAGATCCCGGCCCGCGGCCGAGGACGAAAGCTTAGTACGTTCGCTAGGTCAATAGAGCCCCTTTCTCTACTGAATAAGTATTAGCCCGCTTCTAGAAGAATGAGAATTCGCGGACGTTTTTCATTCTTCACCCGGTCCGCTCTGTTCTTTGGAAACTCGCTTCTTCGATTGATGATTTGTTTCTGAATGAGCTCTTGTCTTCCCAGGTCCCTGATACCGTAATTTGCCTCTTTCGTCGACTCTTGTGAATGGTACTAATCCCCGCCTCGACCTTCTCTGAAGTCTTTTATCTATCTCATTTCTACTATATTATCTGGATGCTAGATGAATATGCCTGGCTTCCCCATACATTCATTAATACAGACATATGGTTCAGTCGTCGAGTCGTGATGGTCGCATCCCCCATTCGCAGCGGGAACAGAAAGAGACATCACATCACATCAAGTTCGGATAGTCGGAGAATCCCTATCATCCTTTCCGAATCCCGATACTGCTGCAATTGACAGCCAGCTCCATCCGATCAAGTGAATCCCTGCGCTTGCTTCCTTCTAAGGCTCGAACTGAAGTCCGAGCTCCTGCAAGAAGGATGCCTCATGTTCCTTCCTCTCTTCACTCTCCGGATTCCGATCTTCATTCTTCTGGTACAAAGGCCTATCCTTTCACTTTCAAATGGAGTGAAGCCAGCGCTTAGGGGCTTTGGTGAGAACAAATGAATTGTATAAGCCCCTATACTCTTCCTTAAGGATGGTCCCCCCTAGTCTAATCACTAAAAGAGGGGGGTAGCCTGTCGTATTGGACTTATGGAAGACTTTCCTTTTTTGAGTAGCCAATTCATACCTGTATCATAGACGGCAATCAGTTCTCTTCTCTTTCCTACTAGACTTGTCTAAACTCAGAAAAGATGCACGAGCCACTCTTTCTCTTATATACGCTTACGCTATTTTAAGATAGTGATTTGAATGCCTATCCCCTTGCCTATGCGCTTGCCTTTACTACCTGCCTTGAACTTGAAGTTGATCTCCTTAAAAGAAAGGGAGACCAGACCAGCGGGAGACGACTACTAAGCTCTTTAATGCTAGTTGTCTTTATCAAGTATGAAATATAATCAATACAGATCGTGACGGCCATATAGAAAGCAGAAAGAGTCCCGTAAGGCAAGCAAGGAAGCGTTAGCTCCCGATCCATAAGCCAGATTGCCCTAACCCACTAAGAAAAGGAGTTAAGAAAGCGAGTAGTTCAGAAATAGTATCCTCATTCAAGCTAGTGGTGATTAGAAAGCAAGGCGAGAGGGAGCGAGCAATTAAGGCTAACCATCCGGCAGAGGAAGCTCTTTCATTATCGTTATTATTCTCCGGTATTCTCTTTAGAAACTATTCATTCAGTAAGCAAGGGTCAGAACTTTAGGCGGGGGCCTCTGTCGATAGAGCGAAAGCAGTTATTCATTAATCAACCCTCGACATACTAAGGAAAACGGCTGATCCAACTACGGAACAAATAAATACATAAAAAGAAAAAGTACCGTATGGAGCGAGCTATGGCCCACAATCGCAGTAATGGGTTCCAGGTAGCGGGAGAGCGACCAAGCAAGGGAACTTCGGTAGTAGGATGGGCAAGGTAAGCAGAAATGGACTCTCTCTAAGCACTCAAACCGCCTTTGCAGACCTATTTATATCAACATACCAAGAAGAAGGGAACGACAATCGTCTGCTAATCGAAGATGGACATTCGAAAGGAGTTTATATATGTCAGATTCATAACCGAACCGACACACTTGGATTCAATAGCAGCCTAGTCTCAAGCAGCGGATGAAGTAAGACCTTATTCTATAACACCTTATTTATGGTCAAGAAGTAACCTTCGCCGCTCTGTTCTGCTTCTTTTATCGATTGGCTTGGTCTTCAAGGACTTCGTATCTTATCTGCGGGAAAGAGTCCTACTTTCATGTGTTAAGCATATAGCCAGCCAATACTTCTTAGCGCTTAGCTACTGCGTATAAGCTTAAATAAACCTGCTCTTACAAGAAAGTAAGTAATCTGGGCATTCATCCAATGCTTACTTTTAGGCATACCATTAGCCTATTTCCGCGAGTCAGAAAGCCTGATCCGTGCGCTGATCCTTCTATAGCAGGAAGACAAGATCGCAAAGGAATCACTAATTCCATGCCTTCTACTTAGGCAACCCGAATCCGCGTATAACCTACTCTAGCAAGAGCAAACTACCAACGGATCCTTCCACTTCTGTAACAGAGGCTAAAAGGTACGAACGAAGAAAGCTAGTTAGGGCTTTTTTTTTAAGTAAAGGCTTCGCACCTACTTGTTGTGTCTCTCGTCATAAGACAGCCAGCCGATACGAAGGATTGACTTAGGCGCAATAGCCTGTTTGAATAGAATCGTAAAGTAAACCGCTCTATCGCTACACTTGATCTGTTTACTTACTTACTATTACTTAGCTAAGGCTACCTTTGTCAAAGAGCAAACTTCCGATCTACTTTTGCCGGGTTGGTTGCTCGCTTCCAAAGCCCTAAGCAACAGGTCCCATACTGTCCTGTCTTGAACTAGAACAGCTAACTCGGACTCCGGGGACACTTCTGACTTGCGCGAAGAAGTGGTGTTCTTCGTTATAGTATGTAAGAAATGTAACCTAAAATGCTTCTTGTTTTTGACAAAAGAGTTCCGACGTTTCCAAAACGCTTTCCGTGGCCAGGCCCAAGCTTAGTCCACTACTCAACTCAGGTTGGCGGGTGCCCGTGCATAATGAAGCTGACCCCCACTACTGAAATGAAAAAGAACCACCCCAGAACGGGATTGACATCAGAAGGTGCGGGGGAATTCTCGAGAATGGGTAAGCCAAACGGGGTTTATAGTCTGGGAATACTTAGGACGGGTGAGCATGCACAAATGTGATGTGGTCGAGGCTCAGAGGAAGACTACTTTAAGTACTTGTCCCCGGCTACCTTGATTTAGTTTTTTTTTTTAAGCCATTTGCGCATTAATGGGAGTGGAGCCGATGGAATTTTCGAATGGTAATGAAGCTTGCCATTCTGTCTATTTGGCTTCAGCCAACTCTGGGCGTTCAACGCCTTCTTTCCAATCATACTTTTCTTTCTTCCCCTACGAAATCTCGTATAGAAAGAATACCACTTCCATTCTCGGAGCTGAGATATATGAAGAATTGATCCCTTTCGTCTAGTGGTTAGGACATCGTCTTTTCATGTCGAAGACACGGGTTCGAATCCCGTAAGGGATAGGTACTCATTCCCGGCCGCTTGAAGTCAGTGTTCATTGCTGAGTGATCGCTCGGCTGAAAAAGGTGGTCCGGAAGCTTCCTCTCTCCCAGCAAGCAAGACGAGATCACCAACTTTTGATAGACTAGTCAAATGAATGTGGAGATTTTAACGCATACTGCAAGCACTTAATTAGAATCCTAAGGTTAGCGAGAGCGGGTTGGGGCTCTCTTCTGAGTAAGGAAATAGCTCGTAGCCACGTTATCGGTCTTGACCACGAACCTTGAGCCCAACGAAGAAAACTACACTGCGTTCCAGCAATTCAATGATCTCTGTGACTTGGCTATCAAGGTCACTTGCCACGAGCGCTTGCTGCGCAAAGTAAGTTCGGAAAGCGCAGCATCTATTGGTACTTAATTACAGAGAGCAATTCGGACTTGATGCAATGGTGGCGGAGATCAAGATCACTAAGCCAGTTCTTAGCCTTGCTCTACGCAAAGCTCTACCCAATCAGGCTGCCATGCTGAACAAGCCTGGTATGAAGCGGACTGCAGGCAAATTTGGCAATTGGCCACGTGACTTCACGTACGATGTCTCAAAGGCCGATGAGATCTATGATTGCTTGGAAAAAGTCGGGTTAGTCGGGTCCCCAGAGCATTAAGTCCAGTTAGACACACTATCCAACATGTCTTATTATTTCGTTTCTAAACCAAGCCTAGCTTTCGATTGGACTTGCTCCAGATCTTTTGACACCCGCCCATCTTCCTTCCCATTCTGGTAGGTTGGTTCGTGATGATTCGTAGAGTACAACGCTTTCGGGTACGTACGGCTGTTCCTGCAGCTTGTGGAGGTGACCAGCGATGCATGCTCGACTTACATATTGACTATCCCTTAGAACTGACCTAGTCGCTCGTGAAGGCAACGGCTGGGGATGGTTCGAAGCCGATGTTATTCTAGGAATCCCGATTTGAAGTGAAGGGATAGAGAAAAGAAAACCATAAAGCTCTCCAATCTTAGATAGATATTATATTTTAAAGCACCATGATGCGTATGATCATAAAGTGGTTAGTAGTCCTTTCGATCCTTGTGTAAAGCTCTCTTCCAAGATGTGTCCAAAAGATGCAGAATATAAAGAAAGGATAGGGGAATCCCCTGATGCCTTTGTGGTTGGAAGCCTAATGTATGCAATGACGTGAACTCGCCCGGCCATCGCTTATGTCGTAAGTGTGACTAGTAGATTGACTAGTAAGCCCGGTTTGGAGCATTAGAATGCATGGCTAAGGATAATGAAGTCTCTCACGCATTCATCTTGATCTGGTGTATGGAAGATCCAGTTTTTTACTATAAGGATATAGCGATGCGGATTAGGGAACATATTTGGATGAAAGCATCGAAGTCCAGGGGCAAAACATCATAGAAGTTCTCAACATGCTCCTGCCTTTTCGTTGGGTGCGCCCTGGGGTGGGGAAAAAGAGATTATTGCTTTAAAAGAAAGCCGATTCTCGATCAGGTATACTTTTACTATGAGCTAGTTTTCATAAGTCTTTTGTTTTGACTAATCTAATTAAAGATAGGTATACTAAAGCACTTATTTCAAAGGGTTCCAAACCTTACTCCATAGGCAACTCGATAACTATCCCTAGTGAACTGGTAACAAAATGAAAGAAGAGAGCAAAGACAGAACAGAATGAATTAGATCTAGCCATGGTAGCTAGTCGAATGTAGGAGATAAGAAAGCTTTAGGACCACTTCCTTACTCAACTAGAATAGATAGAGGTTGGAAGGGAGCGAGTTCAGTATACGTAACGAGCTAGTAAAGGGCTTCGGGAGATCAAAGAAAGAATGTACAATTTGTTGTATCAATGATATTACCAATCAATGAACTGCTAGTTGGAGAGGGGGGTCCATTACGCGTTAGCTACCTCTAGAATAGCCAGACATTCTTGGCCAGGTTTCAGAATGGAAGAGAAGTCATGGAAGGAACTGAATTGGCCACGCACGATGAATGGATGGACAAGAAAAAGGATCGTCTAAGACTCTTCGATATTAATTGTTACTTGGAATTCGGAAGAATCTGAAATGCTCCCGCTCTGCATGGCAGGCGAGGTAGGATAGAAAAGAGGGTTGCCTAGATAGATGTTCTTTATAGGTATGCTAGTTGTAGCTAACAGAATGCAATGCTTCCTTCTAGTGGCGGTCGGTCGAATTGGAACTTGGCTCCGTGAGGGGGAAGAACCTTTACTTCTTTAGGGGCTTGCGTCTTTTAATTCTATTGGGTGACGTGGCGAGGAGGCATGGTGGAAGCCCAGCCCGCACCATACGTTCTCTGATTGAAACGAAACTTTTTCTCCGCTCCGGGAATTCCAGCAGACGTGATACTGGTTCAGAGGCTCCATCTAAGTAGAGAGAAAGATGTAATCTCCCAGCGAGGGCAAGATAAAAGAGGTGATGACATGGTATATAAGAGGCAAGTGTAACCGTTCCATCAAGTGCTTAGCTAGCTTCAGCCCGTTACAACCGTTACATAGGTACTCCCATCCATCCAAACGGAAATGCGGGACCGACCGTGGTCGTTATCGATCACAAGGTTACCGCCTTAAGTGAGCTGAGTCGGGTTCACTGGAGCTAGTGGACGACACGGAAGGGTGCCTTCATCTGTGGGAAGCCGGATGAAGAGGATTCGCGAAGCAATCCGAACGGTTTCAGCCAACTGATACCGTAGTTGCCTATTCTGTTAGTGATTAGCATCCTCTCGCCCTTCCCATAGGCACCGTTCTATGAAAGGCACTATCGACTGCGCTTGTCTTTCTTGAGTACCGCACGATGCCACTGTCCGAAAAGGGTATCCTCTACTTCTGCTCAACGGATCTGAATAACAGAATTTGCTAGGCAACATTGCGCTTTCCCTAGGCGGATAACCTGGTCAATGTTGAAGCCCCTGTAGGTATCGTCGAAGTGGTTACCCGAACCCACCTACGAATCTCGAATATACGCCTCAGCCGTAACCAACCGGTTTCATATATAAGAGCTGGATACATTGCCTTCTTATTAATATCTTTTCCCGAGGCGCGAAGCGAAGCGATTTCTAACATCCTTTTCTGGACTAAGACTAAAGCTTTGTAGACTAGAATGTAACTGTTGTCACATTTTTCATAGAGGATAGGGTTTAAGGAGTGAATTTATGTCTTAGAGCTTGAGCTGAAAGTCAGGCTTCCGTACTTAAGTGGCCAGAGATAGATAAGTATAACGGAACCGGATGCCCGCGGGCCCATATCAGAATGTATGTCGGAACTCTACAGCCCATAGATTGGGTCCATGGCAAGGGAGAGAGTAAGACTGATGCTAGGAGATTTTGATTTGCGCTGTCAGCTCTAGACATCTTTCCTCGTTCTACGCCTTTAATTTAAAGTAGCTCGTCGGGTTAGACAATTTTGATTCAAAATACGTTCCTTTGACCAAGCGATAAAGCTACAGAGCTCTACTCCTTGGCCATACTCCCCAATACCGGTATAGGTAAGTTGTCATTCGGGCTTTCCCATTAAGCTTTTTAGAGCTCTGAGAGCGAGGGTGGCGTTGGAGGAGAGAGAGAGGGGGGTCTAGTCCATTGACTAGCCATCTCTCGAGTAGCGGAATATAAGTATATGGAAAGCATCCAACCCATGAGTTAGAGGCGGCCCACCGGGCTGTGTTATGAGCCCAAGAGTTCGAAACTCTGTTAATTTTCTCCACCTTGCATGAGGCGAATTTAGCCATATATTTCATTTAGCTCCTTCAT
>MKEJ01091955.1:0-12361 GCA_001753735.1 Embelia ribes
TTTGTGAAAAACGTTGTGTTTTTGGAAAAGACATACGCATTGGGGGTGGCTTGAGTCTTTTCTTTCACTTTGGGCAAAGTCAACTTTTACCAATACCTTTGTGATACGATTTATGTCGGCTAATTTTTTTTATATTTATGATTCGTACTTATGATCTCGGGTCCAAGGGGCGATGTGAGCTAGGGTTTCTTGGGCCTACTTGTAAAAGACTTTCGTCCTATTTTTGTGAGTTGGAAATTATTTGTGAATTGTGAAACCCTTTTCGAAAAGAGGGAAACTTTGTGATTTGTGAAATTGTGACACCATTTGTTATTTGTGAAATTTTTTTGATTTGTGAAACAAATGGTGATTTGTGAAATATTGTGAATTTGTGAAAATAAAAGATTTGTGAAAATGGGAAAATTCATACATGTGTCATTAGCATTGCATGATCATTCATAGCATATTGACACTTATTTTCCATCTTCGATATATACCAATAATCTGACCGTGCATTTTCCAATTTTCTTTTTTCCCATTGTTATTGTGATATTTTCAGGCTTGGAGGCCCACACAGATTTGGGTGCGCAACCTTAGGTCATTGAGGGCTTAGGGTTACTTTGATATTTTGTGAGTATTTGGAGATTTGCGTCCGGCCAGAGTTCATATTTTAGTGCATTTCTTTTTATGCAAGCCATAGGAATTGATGTTAAATTTTGGCTCTTTATTTTATTCTATTTTGCTAAGGCACCTCGCTTGATCACGTATGCATACGTGACTTTAGAGATTAGTTACTATTGTGTATTTATATATATTTTGTGGTGGATTCGTATGGCTATTCAGATGTATATGATATCAAGCTGGGTTGGTTTATTTATTTGTGTAATGAGATTGGCGTCGATATATTGTGATTGGGAAGGGAAATTGTATATCTATTCCTTCACTACATTGTGAACTATTGTGTATTATTGTGGGTTCTTGGTTACTTTATTTTACAGGATCATGTTCCCGGATTTATGGAAATTTGGAGCATGATAGGATAAATGAAAGAAAAATATATGTCAAATAAAGTAAATTAAATACTACTAATCATCAAAATATGAAGTAGATATGCAGGTACTTTAGGCTAAATTAAAAGGTGAAACGAGGAAATGATTAAGCATAAAACAAAAATGAAAATATGAACAAATAACTTATCTGGAAATTTTGAAATATAATTATAAAAAGTTAAAATAGTACAAGTAAAGAGGCATAGGTAAGCCTAAGCAAAATAAATAAAATAGAAAAAAAATTATGAAAATTTAGTTATTCTAGTTTCAGCCATTCAAGGCCACACACATAACCCGATTCAATTCTACCGGGGAAGCTTTGACAGCATTGTTTCTGTTGGATCATAAATTCAATTGGATCTCAATAGTTACAGAGTATAATTTAATCATCATTGTTTGATTGGGATCTCTCTATGCAATTTTGTTGTTTAACTAAAAGTTGTAGGATGTATCGATAATTATTTTAAGTGCATGGGTGATCTCATATTGCCCATAATCTTGGGGGTGTGTCTGTAATTTATCAAAAAGAAACAAATTAGTGTAATTTTTTGGAGTAATAGAATTGTGTATGTATTCTTTTTTAGCTTCCTAATAATTTTTTAAAATGTTAAGAACCATAGATATAGGATCTTGATTATATTGCTTTGATAGTAATGTATGAAAATTCGTATGTTATGAATTGTAAAATGGTTAACTCTTTCATAAGTGAGTTTGTATAGGGCACAAGCATATATGTAGCGCCCCAAATCCCGTACAATCCGAGAGGCGAGCTTTGATTTTTTTTTTTTAAAGAAAAAAGAAACGGAAAATATAAAAATATAAATAAATAAAATAAAATAGAAAATAACATTTGGGACTATGAACTATGAAGATCGCAACTCTGCAAGCTATATCAAAATAAAGGCCTAATTTAGCTCATACATACCAGCCGTTTGATCCCCACCATGAGAAGCATGCGGCATGGTACCACCGTTCCAATTTTGACTGGTCCCACCACCATTCATATTGCTAATGCTCACTGACCCATAATAATTAGGTGGATGGTTCGGTGCATAGTGATGGTGAGAAGGGTAGTGAGATGCATGATTTTGCATTGGATTATCTTCCAAGTCAAGTGTTGACCGTCTTCTAACATTCCTTGATGAATCTTCACCAGCAGAGGCATTTCCACAATATGGTTTCTCGCCATGACCATAGTAGACACCAGAACTCGGTTTTCTATGCGATAACATAAATGAGCGAGAGGAATCTGTTTCACAGAATCCGCTGCTAGAGCTACCCATGTCATAAGTTACCGAAGTCTCTGGACCTTTCCTTTTTAATGCCCCCCTGCTTCTGGTTACAGAATCTTGCGGGCCATGTGGGGTGGTGTTAATATTGTGCCTATGATAATGATTAGGATGTGAAATGATGGAATTGTTTTGCGGGGAATGATATTCATTTGCAGCGGCAGAGGAATGTGGGAAGAGATCATAAGAAGGGCATGGAAAGGATCGTTGTATATCTGGTACTAGCATGCTCGAACTTGAACGATACCCCCAGTGTGTAGTTCTGTGGTATCCTCCTCTTGGCACATTATTCATGGGAAAAGGCCCATTTTCTGGGACAGCTGCCCTACCTGACAGGCAAACATCATGAGCAACAGAAGTCACCCAGGAAAAAAGGGAAAAAAACTAATATGGTAAGGGTAACATCCGGAATACATGATTTTGTATATACAGACTGATGTCATAGTGACAATCTGTAATTCTGAATCACTTTTTATTAGCTCATGTGAAAGGGAAACATCCGTAGAAGTACTTCACAATACAGAATAGCCATTGCCACATTATTATCTACGTAAATAATCATGTATGTGAAACATTTTCCTTTGTGAAAATTTAAAGCTACGCATATGATTTCGTATATACAGAATGATGACACAGATTATCACATTTATGAGCTCATAGATTGATGATCAAGTACCTGTTTGAGTGTAAGACTGTTCAGCCATTGCACGATTTCTGTGACGATCACGGTCCATTTCCACTCTAAATGAGTTGGGACAATGTCTATGATCCATGGCTCCTTTGGAGTCGAAGGATCAAGCCTGGAGTCAAGATTAAAAACCAAAACAAAAAGGAATGGCAAATTATACCAGAAATTTCAGAATAAAACTTGCCAAAATCTATAATCAAGGACATACCGTAGCCCCTTAACTAAGCAGGACATTAGCCGCATAATATTTGATACATGAGCTAAATTAAAATTTTGCCACCACAAGACATTGTAAATGCTAATAAAATGAGAGTTTACAAATGAATCTTGGGGAAGCATACTATCTCAAATTTTGTTGTTCAACTTCTTGCACCTCAATTGATAATGTGCATATGCATAAATGCATAGGCACATAAATATCTACAAGTGCAAATACACTCAAAGTTGCACAATAATGAAACGAGTCCAAGAAGTTTCATTACAGTATAGTTTTCCATACGTGCTCTGTAATTACTTGGCCAGAAAATAACTTTTGGTAACAAAGATAAACTGCATAAAAGTAACACAATCATAATGTGTAATAGTAGCATTCTAACAAAATCTATTTCAACTGTATATTTCCAAAAATACCAATTTCTTACTCAATTCAGCAAACTTCATGCTAGTTCAAATTACTAATAAAGTTCTTTCCATAATGATATTACAACCTTGAATAATAGTTACCAATTATAGAAGTACTTCTTAATAATCCAAACCAACTAGTTCATTTTATAAAGTTTTCAACGAAAAAAACTTATTCGTCTTAACAGGAACTGGTCATTATGCAGTTGCTTTCAACTATAGTTTTAGTAACCACCACTAATATTGAAAAAACCTTAGCAAAAGATATACAATTTCATCTTGTATAGCATCCCCCATCTCTTTGCCATCCACGCTCGATACTGGATAAATGGTCCCGGGTGTCTTATTTAAATAAAAAGATTTCCAAAGCAAGCAAGAGTTAAAATGCAAAGAGAAATCAAAAGAAAACTTGACAACCTGGGTGACAAAGAGGCAAGACAATGAACCTTAACCAAAGGAATCCAAAACTAAAACCAAGCCAACAGAAGGGGAACGAGCGTACTGTGCCAGCAATCAAGAATGTAAACCAGGCGTAATTACAAATGAGTAATTAGGAAGAGTCATGCCAATAATCTGCAATTTTTAACATCTCTAAATAAACAACAGGTAAATTTAGCCAATGACCAAAACTGTAGTTCAATATACTTTACTCTCTCATTCTTCAGTTTTACATCAATGAGGGACAAATTTGTATGGTCAAAAGTTGCTAGCCTCCAACAGAAATAAAACAAACTAGCCCGAAGTATTAGTAATATATGAACAATTATACTGTAATTCAAATACAATGTTGCTATTGTTCAGCTTTTGAAAATAAAGACGCTACAACTTCAATATCATAACCAACATTTGAAATGGTCTGCTTCTCGAAATATAGTCACTCCTCCAACTAGTGAAGTTCTCCTTTGATTGCAACAATAATGTATGGCATATTTCCAAATTAGCATCGGATTACAACTCCAAGATGAGAGTGCTCTATTTTATTTATGCAAACGGAAGGTCTGAAAGCAAATGGCCTTTTCAGTTTGGCTAGATAATATGATGGCATTAACAAATGGTTCAAGGTGAAAACAAATGGCAGGTGACTAAAAGAATAACAGCCAATTGTAGGAGAAAGATAACATATTATGGTAAGGACATATAATTTCCGCATGGAATTTACTCCTGGCTAAAGACAAAGTCGAACATTCAATAGCAGAATCTCCTTTCACCAGACCAGAAAAGAACAGGCATATCTTGATCAGTTTGTTCCATTCACCAATTTTCAGCCAAAGTTCATGAAGCAAGCGTAACTCATCTTTTTCTTCCTCAATCAGACAACTAAGTCATCTTATATGGATGCCCAAACATAAGCTATACGCCTAGTTTGAATACGTTGCCAACACCTAATGAAACACCATAGGGACTTGATCACCATTGAGATCAGTTACCAAAACTTTATTTTAAACACTGAGCAGAAGTAGCAATGCAACAAGCTAAACCTATCAATATTTATGAGTCCAAAATGATAGTCACGAAATGACATTTATTAAAGGAGCTTAAGAGATCTGAAAATTCTCGGGTTCCCATTTATTTAAGGAGCTTAACTATGATTATCATCATATACATACAAATGAAGATCCCAACCAAATAACAAAGCCAATAGCCTACATCAATGAGAATATTTCTCATTTATGAAATGACAGTATCATAAAGCTTCTAGTGGATTGTGACATTAACCTCCATGGGCAAGCTTATTTTCAAGGCCATGAATAGTAATTGGCAAAGAACAAATAAGCAATATCGAAAACACTCCTGTAGTAACAAGGTCATTCTTCAGGGTTCAATGCTGCCATGAAATTATCCAAAACTTCAAAAGAAGCAAAGATGGGGTCTCTAGAAAATGAGTTATAGTTTTGCCCTCCCACCACAAAAGTCGACTAGCACATAATTGCACCAGTTCATATTTTTATGATCCTGGTCTTGACGCATATAAACAGGATTTGAAAACATAAATCCCCTTCTGTTGTTCAGATTGCCCAAAAGTTCCTGCAATGCATTCCAATCGCGAATTCAGATGAACTGAAGAATCGAGAGACTATAGGACTTGACCACTCGTGATCCTAGAAAGCAAGATGCTGGGGAGTTGTCACCAAATAATTTGAAAACAATCAGTTGAAGATAGATGAAAGATTTTAAGCTAAAGAAAGTACATACTTTGAAGACATAAATCGAGAAAATTCTTTGAGAATTAAAAACCAGGATTTAACAAAAGCAAAACTATAGAGAAAGTTTATCAAATCACAGTCTCACTAACCAAAGTCTGACCCACCTGTTTCATAACGATAATGCCGGTCTACTAAGTTCAACCAATGGATAACCGATTGCGGAAAAGAAAGAAAGGATACACCAATCATAGCTTTTGCATCTCTGAGACCAAAACCACCTAAACCTATAATAGCATGAGGTAATTGATAACGGCAAGGATAATCTACTCCCCATGTTTCTGCCCACAAGATGCATGCTGTTGCCTAGAGAGAGCATTTGGGATAAACGTTGATTAGTCAGCTGTACACATGTCTCCAAGCAAGATAGATGATCTTATACTCGTGATATTTATCATAATGATGAACCTCAGCCATCAAAACAGACTGCTACAAGTGATTCTTCCATATTGCTTTGTCAAAGTTCCTTCAGCATAAACTAGGATATTAAAGACCCTAGATAAAAGCCAAAAACCAATATCTTTTGATTGATCTGAAAAGTGGGGCGCATATCCACACCACCACCATTTAGCAACTGCAGCAAAATTTAGTCTCATACGAAAATACTTGAACTAGCAAGTCATTTAACAAACATATTGGCAACTACCATACTCTAAAAAGATACTGAATAATAAAGAATATCTCGCCGCAAGGTCTGCCCAGGAAAACCTTGGCAAAAGGCCAAAATATTGCTAGAATCATTGGTAATGACAGGAAATTTACTTAAAGATACAGAGTTGTTCTGTCATATAGCATATCTTGACCTCAGCGTATCTCTATGGCTTGGCAAGCTTCCCTACAAGGAATTCACTCAATCAAGAAGTTAATGAAAGACAACTTAACAACAAGAAATTTTACGATATATCCAATAGTTAAATACTTATATCATAGTCGGCACCATGTCGGACACAATAGCAATAATATTGATGACTACCATGAATTACAGACTGTAATGAGTTTCATTTTCCTTAGCTCGCGAATTTATTGAGTAGCTGAATCTTCATAAGAAATTTTCAGCAGCATCACCAATCGGCCATATACGTGAGCAAGTTAGAAAATTTACTATGAGAAGCATTAGTCCTAAACTGATCTTGAATCAGGATAGCTAAATTATTATTATTATTATTAATTTTCTGGGGATGGGCTTATACCAACCCAATGCGTGCGAGCACGTACCAACTGTAACGATAATGGTTATCATTAAGAGAACCGTGAAAGAGCAAAAGAAATATTAAACTTTAACCTAAAAGAACAAAATTTCACTCATATACTTGAATAATTTTACATGTAAAACAAATAATAAACAATAAGAATGAATAATGGCTACAATTGTTCCTCAAACTTATATAACTACAATTCATTATACAAAAATATTACCTTAATATTTTCTCTCCTCTTCTCCTCTAACCTTTATCACTTTGATTATCTCTCTTCAAACGCCTCTCCCGCCTCTTCTCTCTTCAAACGCCTCTCCCGCCTCTTCTCTCCTCTCTCATTTATTTGTCTCCGAGATTTTATATATTCGATTTGATATCTTTTAATAGGTTTTCTATCGATATTTTTCTCATTTATATGCAAATATTTTAACAAATTAACCTTAAAATGTTAAAATGTTTAAAATTAATGAAGAATAAAAATCATTTCATGTAATCCAATAAAAATATTTGTGTCGTAATTATATATGCTATTTATAAAAGTTTAAACAAAGAATAGTGAGATAAAAAATTTATTTTAATAATGCATAAAATATGAGAGGTAATCTCATATTCCTAGGAAAAGTAAAAAATAGTTATTAAGTAAAATGGATATAAAACTTCTTTTTGCAAAACGGGAGTTGCATTCCGCAAAGGGCTATAGCAGTTGCAATCCCAAATCCGTACCGTTGGAAGAAAAATCAAATGCCCATGTTAAATTTTTTATTTAACTTTTGTGATGGCGTAATTCTTTTAACTTGAACCAGTAGTGTTTTTATCCTGCCACCTGGATTGGGATTACATCCGCTGCAGCCCCTTGGCCCCTGCCTCTGTTATCATGCATTCTTTTAATTTGAAACAATATTTGTCCTTCGTCGAAGCTCGTTCGTATATGAAAATTCATACATATTTGGTGTACTAAAATTAAATTCTTTTATGTAATCTGTTAACAGAAATAGATGTAAATTACCAAATTCCAATCAAGTATAAATGGATTAACATAAATAACGAAACGATTCTTCAATTGCTTAAACATGTCATCCAATAACCAACAAATTCCATTCAACAGAAGAAATAGATGTAAATTACCAAATTCCAATTAAGTATAAATGGATTAACATAAATAACGAAACGATTCTTCAATTGCTTAAACATGTCATCCAATTGCCAACAAATTCCATTCAACAGAAACTAATCAAAACGTAACACACCTAATCTCCAACAAAAAAACATTTTCTTCCCCAAAAAAAAAAACCAAAAACTAGCTTTTTTTTTTAATTTTAGTAAGGGTTTAATTTTGATCAAATCAGGTTCAGCACGGACAATAATTAAAGCAGAAAATTCAAAATACAACAAAAATTAAAATATATTTGTCAATATTGCAAATTCAACAGAAAGTAGACAAAACCTAGCATGCCTAAATTACAACAAAAATTAAAATATAAAGAAAATCACCATCTCTTTCTATTTATTTTCGTACGAGTTAATTTTGATTAAATAAAGTTCATCAGAAACAAAATTAATATACAGGAAATTCATAAATTACAGATATATTTAAAATCAATAATTCAATACGCCATGATCAGTGGGGAAAAAGGGGGGGAAAAGAGTATTACCGCAGTCGAGGTCGATCGGACGGTCAGGATTGGTGCGTGGGACGATCGGACGGTGGGAAAGCAGCGATCGCGATCAACCGCTTTGTCGGAAAGAAATTGAAAAAGAGAAACAAAATAATATTTGTTCCAAATAATTTCTGCAAAACTCAATTTATATACGTGAAAAAGAAAAGGGCTTAATTGCAGAAATTGTCCCAAAGTTTTAACCTACTTTTATTTGGTCTGCATACTTTAAGTTGCCAAATTAGTGCACGGATTTTAACCTAATATCATGGATGGAATGTCCCCTTTTTGTTTGTTATCGATTTCTCGCTCATATTTATTTTTGCAATGATTTTACCGCCCTATTAGGACTGCATTCCCAACCCATCTTGAAGACACCGCCATGTGGTAATACAGAGTCCGGGCATGATGGGGCTATCGTTCTTTTTGGGATCCTATTTGCGGGAATGTTAAACTGAATAATAAAAATCATATCGATTGGCCGGGGTGTGATTTTTTCATAATAAATTGGTTATCGTAATTTTGTGTAGTCTCCTTCTATGACACGAATAACAGTTTTGAAATTAGGAAAGTACTGCAAAAGGGATCAAAAATAAGATTTTTTCTAAAATTTTGGAGACCAAATCCATTATTTATTTGATGGTTTGAGATGATTGGTGTTTAAATTAAAATTATGATGGCCAAGTAGAAAATTTTCCAAGCCATGGGGACCATTAATGTAGTTCACCCAATTAAAAGAGTTGGTTAACGTTTTTACGCCACCGGAAAAAGGCTGCATTTATCGAAAACATCCAATCCCAATCTTAAATTAAATATTGAAAAAATAAATTGAAGATCCAAATAAATATATTTTTATTTAATTTTGGCATGGCATTTGCTATTTTAATATATATGTATTTATCCAGTCCATTTTGGTGCCTGGGGAATGACCATGCTTTTTGAAAGTGGCATTAAATTAATCGGGATAAAAATTATGCGTTGTGCCCCCTACACTTTGTATCCGCTCCGTTTTTTACTCGTGCTCTTTAATTTATGTTCCTTCTTGATCCGGTTTCATTTGGTGAAAATTGAGGTAATAGTTTGTTTAAAAGTTGGAGAAGATAAACATCATGATCGGGAGTTTCGGGGCATTTGTGTCGACATACCAGACCGAACTAGACTGTTAGTCTACCCAAATCTCCTATTTGTTTCAGTTTTACTGTTGGGACCGTGATACAGATGATTTCTACCTTAAGTTCAGAAATTAATCAGTCTCGAAAACAGGTGCTAGATTGTTACTTCAAAATTTAAATATAAGATGTTTGGTCAAGGGTATCAAATATTACAAATATTCTTGGGGAAGGGAAACTTATGAACTCTTCCATTGTTATTTTGGCCACCTATCTTTTAATGGTGTGGAAGTGAAACCCAATGTAAAAATGTAGGGGCAAAATATAATAGATATTTAGTAATTATTATTATATGTAAAAAGTAAAAACTAATATGGAAACACAGGTGTCAAGGATGTTGTAAAGATGTGCACATATTCATGCAATACAAAAACAAATAACTGGTTTGGGATAAAGCTGCATGAATTAATTTTTACAATAAGAAATATGAAATAGAGTGAATTTTTTCAAGTTATGAAAGCAACTACACCCTTAGCAAATTCTTAGATCGATCCACAATAATAATTGTCCTTGAAACAAATATAACAGTTGTGTGACAAACATGCGTTGTATGGAAAAGCCACAATCATTCAACATTTTTTTTTTTCATGAGGAGTGTAAAGACAGACGGAGCCAAAACTCTAAAATAATAGGGTTGAACATCATTGAGAGCTATAAAAATATCTAAATTTTGATTAGGGACGAACTAGAACTATATATAAGAAATATATTTAGATATAGTATATCGGATGGATTTTTTATATCATGAAAGATGGTAGCTTTACAATAGGATTCATGAAAGAGATATTGGATAGTTCATGTCAGCGATATTTGAATAATTAATTTTTAAATAAATGATTGAGATTAAATGTATGAATTTTATTAAAAAATTAAATTAATTTTTTTTTAATCTCAATCGTCAATTGAAAACCATGAAACACTGTTCTGGGAAGGCCCGGATCCCTTCAATATTTCTACATATTTCGGTCCCTATCTTTGGACATAAAATTTAAAGCCAGTGTAGATGTGGAAAAGAGAATAGGACTAATTGAAATCCAACTACTATCCGTACAAAATTATTCAAAGTTTTAAGTACGTATTGAAATTGACACAAATACAAAGTGGAATTTGCGTACAATATAGTAAGTTTAGGTACGGGCAAAATATTGGGGTGGAAAAAATAAGAGTAAGCAAAATATGAATATTAATGTTTATATGGTTTGCCTAAATGTGCCTACGTAAGCGGAGAGGAGATAGATTTTATTTCAAATCACTCAAAAAAATATACAAAAATTACTTGCATTATTTTATATACTCGCAACTCTTTTTTTCTCTCTATTTTTTTCTTTATTTTTGGTATACTTTACAACCCTCTCATACACACCTATTTATACTAAGGGAGAAACATGAATCATATTTTTCTACATCACGTGAAACCATGAAATTTACTTGGCTAGGTGTGGATTTTAATGGTGACATTACACTAGCAATTTTTCCCATCCACACCAAGTGAAAATAATGCATCCGTCATCGATCTGTTAGAAATGTCTAACATAGCTATGTCCTTACATAGCTCGAGTTTCTCACGAGTAATGACCTTTGTCAGCATGTCGGTTGCATTATATTTTGTATAAATCTTCACAAGTTGCAATAGTTGTTGATCTATTACTTCTCGTATCCAACGATAGCAAATATCGATGTGATTTTTGCGTGAATGATCATAGAGTTCTTGCTCAAGTCCAGAGTACTCTAACTATCACAATGAACCTTGTACTCTTTTTGATAGAATCCAAGTTCTTGGAGAAATTGCTTTAGCCACAACATTTCCCTGCCAACTTCCGTTGCGGTAATATACTCAACTTCCGTTCTGTAATTTAGATTGCCAAGATATGGCTCCCCTACGAAAGTGTATATGAATCCCGATGTAGATTTTCTCCCATCAAGATCACCAACTATATTTGAATTAGTATAGCCTTCCAAGGATGAATCAGCTCCCCCAAAGTACAAACATAACTTCGATGCACCCTTGACATATCTTAATATCCATTTGACAGCCTCCCAATGTTTATTTCCTGGATTGGAAAGATATCGGTTCACAATTCCAAAGGCTTTTGTACAGATTAGGGCGTACATCAAACTATCGATTGTTGAAGAATATGGAACTTCAGATATTTCTTCAATTTTCTCTTTTGTAGATGAACATGATGGCTTGTTTAATTTGAAATAACTAGCCAGTAGAATGCGTATTGGCTTAGCATTTCCCATATTAAATCTTTTTAGCACCTGGTCAACATATTTCTCTTACGACAACCATAATTTCTTGGACTTCCTATCAGGAGTAATCCTCATTCCTAATATCTATTGGGCAAAAGCTAGGTCCTTTATCTCAAAGAATTTATAGAGATCCTTCTTCAGATTGCTGATAGTGACTGCATCTGGCCCAACGATCAACATATCATCAACATATAATAGTAACAAAACAAAGTTACCATCTGGGAATCTTCGAATATACACACAGTGATCTGCTGCAGTTCT
>MKEJ01091958.1:0-20946 GCA_001753735.1 Embelia ribes
TTTGTTTGTTTTTTTTTTTGTTTTTTTTTTTTTGATAAGAAACCTATCCTTGTATCTTTTGATTAGCAATCGGATGCATTTTCGTGACGGAAGAGACTGATATTATTGTTTAGAGAAAAATTGCACTTTGATTCAGTTTCATTCTAACCGATCTTTTTGGTTCCTTTTCCTATATTTCTGTTTCCCTGCAGGACTTCAATATGAGCATTTTAGTAGCCTACATACGTCCCAGCTCAAACTTAGAAATTGTTAAGGTTGGGCATCTCTCTGCTCTGCTCTCTCTCTCTCTGATGCTTTTGTTGAGTTGGTGATAATATGAAAATTTTCAGGTGAATTTGCTTGCTTCCAACGACTCCGGTAACGATTGCTTAAATGATGAGCATTCTCACTCATCTCAGAGAATGGGGGGCTGATCATTTTCTAGGATCCCTTGGATTCTCATGAATCCTGATTCAGAGGTACAACTCTGCAAACTGAGGACGCAGAGTTTCGGCGGTACTTCCCCTGGAACAGCTTAACGTGGCATTTAAAGATGTTGAAAGCTCACTCTTAGTTGTCCTCTGATCTTTACATGTCGCCGCTTTACCAAAGTTATGCTCATCCAAGATTGTAAGCCCGTATTTTAATATTGCCCACTCTTCAAAAAAATTGTGCTACGTGGAAATCCACTTGCCTCGCAGCTACCCAATTGTGGGATGGTCAATCATTGGATGGAACCGTCTTATAGCGAGTCCTATAAGTATAATGTTGGAAGTTTGCAAGGAGAAACCTTCTGTGCTCTGATAAGAGGAACATTAAAATTCCTCCTAAATGAATTGAGTTTATATTTCAGAGAATGTGGTACAGATGTGGATCAATTTCAAAAATATCATTCGAGGGGTCAAAAAAAGCTATTCATGTGTATATGCATATATATTTGAGTGTGTTTAGTGTTTGTCACTAAACATGTTTATGTTTAGCTAATGGAAGGTGATTTGGCTTGTGTTATTGCGTTCCAGGCAAAGTTATTTCTTGCAATTACAATAGGAAAATAGTGAGTGTTATGGTTCTCTTTGGCGGTGTAATTAGCAGAGCAAGCCATTATATCGGTTACAGCGCCCCTGTTACCAACTTTCCAATTACTACTTATGTTCCATTCTATTTGGTGGTACATGTTGACATCAGCAAGTTAAAAATTAAACAAGAAAAACTCAGCGCAATTTACCATTATATATAGATTATTAGTGTTGGGGTGTGTAAGCAGCACTTAAAAGAGTAACTTCCTCAAAATTCACTCACCTCTGCCCCACCCGAGATACCGCCATTGAATTCATCAGAAAGAAAAATAATGAAGAAATGCACAAAAATAATTTTGAACTCTAGAGGATGAGCATCACACTTACGATGACAGACAGAAAGTCCCAGAAAAATATTAAGACAAATAAACTGGAAATTTTCATTTTGATTTGGAACCCGTTGATTATGCTTCGAGAACAAATTAGAAAAAAAGTTAGCCAGCATTTAGAGCAACAAGAAAACACAAACTTATCCCATCTTGAGATTGCCTTCACGAAGTTACTAATCTCTCAGCATCTCCCTTCTCAACATTGAAAGAAAATTAGTTTGACCCAACAACCAAAGTTGATGGTCGTTCACATTCTTTTGGGGCCCCAGATCCTTTCTAGGATGACGCTACCACGTACCAACTCAACATATTGAGCAAAAATATCTGAGGTCTATTCGACAAATTCGAAGCACTCACTGTGACCATCGTACCAGATTACTTCTCCATCCACCGGGGGGTTGAAAGAAACAGTTCAAAGTGTAATAGAAAATTGAATGCTAATCAAATTTCGGACTTTTTAGGTCTTCCCCTTCTCTTTTTAACTGGAGCATTTGATACATCACCAGGTCCATGCGATTTCTGTCTGTCCTTGTTACTAGGAATATTATTCGATGAAAGATGAGAACCGCCTTTGTTACCAGTGGATTTAGTAGACTTTCTACCTTTAAGCCTGGTCCTCTTCTCAACTTTTTGGTGATCTTCCAATGAATTGGTACTATTTGTTGTATCATCAATGGGCATATCAGCTTTCACATCACTTGGTTCCTCACTTTGCTCCCCACTTTTTACAGCTGCTGAAATTTCCAGTCTAACATCTGATTGTCTTATTTGAGCTGGAGTTCCCATGCTTGGGATATCAGCTAGTTTTGATGCGAAGGATGGCATATGGCGAAAGCTCCAACGTGCATTCGCAAACCATTTCGTAACCCGATGGGCTGTTATTCCTAATTCTGCAGCCAACTTCTCTTTCGAAGCTCGTTCTGGATTTTGATTTTCCTTGAAGGACATTAATAGTCCCTGCAACAAAAGAGCCAGCATTGAACTTTAGCAAGAATACATTACTATGGCTAACTCTATTTACATCAGGAATGCAGTTCTTGTACAAATCGATGACGTGTTTATTTCAGGATGCCCAAAAGCTTTATTGAGTAAAGTAGTATCATGTCATGGAGTCAAAACTTGGAAGGGGTATATAATCTCATCCAAACGACAGCTATAAACCCAACTCACTTTAGCTGTAATGCACCAAACGGGGGAATATGATATTGCAGCAACGGCATTTACACCTTCCAATACCTTTAAATTCAATGCAAAATGTACCCGAAGTTGTTACAACTTACTCGTATTATTGACTAGCGATCGGCAATAGAATAATATAGGTAAACTTATAATTGAGTTCACAGAAAAATGTTGAATTTCCATAGACAAGCATCTAGATTTGAATGAGCAAAATCAATGAACAAGCAACTGGTACCTGAGTAGTAGCTTCTCCGAGCCTTCTAATTGCCGATGTTTTAGCACTGGTATTACTAGAACCGGATTCAGAAGGAACTTTATTTGATTTAAAGGGTGAATCGTTTGTGGCTCCAGTATCTAGCTTCTTACGACCTCTTCTTTTAAGACTTTTTTCACTATTGGTATTGTTCTTCCTTCGTCTTTTGGGTACATCAGCATCATCAAGATATTCTTCATCACTTGGATCAGTTGAGACATCCCCATATTGCTCCTTTACATAGTAGAGATAACAAAAGAAAAATAATAAACATAAAGCTTTCCACGGTTCAAACTTCATTTACAGAACAAAAATGGTGAGTTAACCATGAAGGGGACGGAATATAAGGTAATCACCAGTGGCCGGCGAAATGAGAGAATATTTTAAGAAATATTGATAAGAACAAAAAGCTCTAGCAGAAACATGGGAAGAAAATATAAATTATCTGTAAAATGAGATATAGGCAGGTTTGACAGGATATTCGAAGATGAATTATTAATATTTTTTCCACAAAATTCATCAGCATTAAGTTCTTCAAAGAGTATTCCTTAACATTTTGTAAATTCTAGGAAAAAACTAACTACAGCAGTAATCAAAATGACTTCAGGAATTCCAGAATCTTTAAAATGCAATCTGCGCCCAAACAAGTTTTCTATGTTAAAAAAAAAGGAAAAAGAAAACTTAGTCACATTCATCAAGGACATTGACTTGTGTCCAACCTGCTCATCACAACTCGGCAAAGAAAACAAGTGCACAGAAAACAACAACAAAGACAATCCCTAATTCCAACCACATTAACAAAATCTGTGTGACACCGTGAAAGATGTCTAATAAAAAAAATTGAAGCATGTAAAAAATATAGAGAGAAGTTGTAACAAAGAAGTTGGTTTGTAAAGGAACTCACATCATACAGCTTCTTGTAATCCAACCTCTCCACTTCTCTCCTAACTGATATAACTGCAGACTCCCCTTGGTTAGTGGCTGTCTCCAATAAAGATGATAATTCATCATTCAAAGATGGCCTTTTGCCTCGACCAACCTTAGATTGTTCAGACATAAATTCATTAGCCGTTGTCAAATTTTCATGTGGAGAACCATTAGCACCAACCACAAGATTAAGATCCTCTGAGTCTGATGTGAAATCAGATTCAGAACTCTCTTGCTTAGCCTCCTCATCAACATCAACAGCATCAGGATCAAAATCATCATCCTCAGAGTCATCCGATGGCAGCTGCAAATTCTGCTCATTTGTTGGGGCCACCCCAGAATCTTCAGAGGCAGAATAGATATCAGATTCATCAGAACTTGATTCATCCCCATCATTTTTTTCTTCCACCTCAGAGTCATCAGGTTTGTAGTCATTATCTTCAGAATCATCAGACGGAAGTTCAAGATTGTTATCTAATGTCTTTCCAGCGGCAGCTGCTGCCGCTGCTTCAGGGTATACCCTCTGCACATGGTAGAAACACATGAGACCTATATGTATGCAACAGCAAACTAGTAGGGCTCATTTGGTTATAGTTTTGGGAACTGTTTTATTTTTTGATACCTAAAATTCAGCAGGAACTCGTTTGGTGATTGGTTTTGTTGACAATTTCTGAGATTTCCCAAAACAACCCAATTTCAAGGAACTAAAGAAAGAGGATTGGCTGGTACTGAAAAGTTGTTTTCTAACAGAAACTAAAGCGACATAATTTTCTGGGGTCTTACAAATTCTAAATTACAAGTGAAAAAAGAAACAATAAAAGAAACCAAA
Source organism: Embelia ribes (assembly GCA_001753735.1). Classification (NCBI taxonomy): domain Eukaryota; kingdom Viridiplantae; phylum Streptophyta; class Magnoliopsida; order Ericales; family Primulaceae; genus Embelia; species Embelia ribes. Next base: position 4,573 of record MKEJ01091958.1, read on the forward strand.
GGTCTGGCAACCCATCACACCCAAAAGTTGTAAACATAAAAACAGACCTCCCAGGAGTCCAGAATAGAAAGATTAGTTCCTTGAGACTCATTAAGCAAGTCAAGGCAGTAATCCTTGCAATCACATCCAGGGCAAAGCCAACCTTCATCATCATCAGGGACTGCAGGCCAGTAGAAAATGCAAATAAAAAAGAACAAAAACCAGAACATAACAGCAAATACGGGACAACATGAACCAAAAAGAAGAATATGTAAGAAGTATAGACATACTGTCTTCCTTCAACAATGGTGGTTGCACACAGAACTGGTGGAATGCACGTTCACAAGCACCATCACAAAGAATAATGTCATTGTTGAGTGTGACGTCTTTTAAACCACATTTCGAACAAAATATCTGCCATATGAAGGTAAAGGCTTTAGATAGATATGACACTTTAGATATAAGATTTCCCAAGAATTTTAAATATAGTTCTTTCTGTCTCCTACATCCTCACTATCAATTTCTCCTTCTGAATCAAACAAGGATTGAGGAAGCCTTCCTTCAGCGATTGACAAATCAATATGTTGAAATAAATCTCTAATTTTCAATTTGCAGCGGAAGATTTCAGATTTGGCACGTTGAAGCTCTTTCTCTGGTCTCAACTTTTCCGCGCTGCATTTTAACCAACATAGGAAGCAAGACTAGTTAGCAAGTAACTTAACTATGTGCTTGAAAAAAAATATGAAAACAAAAGTAGCTACAAGCGTGCCAAAAAAGAATGGATCACTTCAAAGGTATATATCTAGTCAACAGGCGATGGAATCCCAACCATGTCAGCTTTGAACACTTGATTCTTAAAATTAAAGGTGAAGGGTGTTAGACAACCAGAATAGAAAAGTCATTTTAAGAAGTGATAAGCACCAACTCTCAGCTGTGTTAAAAAATGGATGCCTGTTTTGATGCTAGAAGATACAATCCATGTGTTCGTTGAATCCTTGATACTTGATAAAAATCTTTGGGCCATTCAGAGTACAATACAAGGAGTATTTCTCACTTTCTAGAAATTGATCGAATCAAAACTACTAGGAAGAACTATAAGTACATCCTCAATATTATATGCGGGGCAGAAACCAAAGAAGAGCATTAATATGTTACTGAAATAATCATCCTTTCTACATAAAAATAACAGGGAAAGACACGCTGTACAATACATTGTTTTCACACAACTGCTAGGAGGCAAAAATGCAAACCAATGAACTTTTAGAAGGGATGCGAATGACAGACAATTCATTAATTTTCTTAATGCAGATACAATAGAACAACACGTCAAAGTAAAAACAGAACATAAAATGCAGTAAAACACAACTGTACTTTCAGAAGCTTTCTTTTAAACAAGCTTATGGAGAAAATCAGGCATCTTTATTAGAAAACTCTCTACACAAATTTTTTTAAAAAAAAAAAAAAAAAAACTTAACTCGGAATGATGTAAAAGGAAAATTCAAAGTCCATTAGCCCACCTAAAAACCCCTTCAAAAATTTGCATTTATCACTTGCGGGGAACAGATTATTTTGTTTGAAAAAACAAACTACAAACCTTTGACCTTTCCAACCTTCACCAGCATAAGCATCGATCAAGTTTTGCTCATATGCCATCCGATGAAGCAAATATCTGAGATGCGTCCTAGTTTTCGAGAATTCATCAACTGCAATATTCTTCATCTGTTTCTTCTTCTTCTTCCTTTTCCTTCTATTCTCTCCACTTGCACCAGTGCTATGCCCCTGCAAGTTATTACTTGGCTCCGTGCCTTTACCTTTTTCCTGCAAACGAGAGCGCAAAACTCTGGTACCATCCACAGATTTGAGGACATGTTTCCCTTTCGTTGATTTTTCAGAGCTTTCCCTAGGCCTGCCTCGTGATCTTTTGGCTGCAGTTTCAGGATGAGATTGATGGATCCCATTTTCAGTTGATATTTGCATTTCTTCAGCACTAGTCTTCTCAGCCTCCGCCTCAAGCGGAAATACTAATAGTTTATCTGTCACATCGTTACTTGTTCTTTGTCTTATGCCATGTTCTTCAATTAATGCATGTTCTTGAAATGACATTTTTTGTCCAGGTATTGAGTTTTTAGATCTCCCTTCTTCGATAGTATTACAACTTTTTTCTGCAACCACAGCCTCCTCATTGACAAGTTCAGCAACAGTAGCACGATTTTCTAGTAATATAGTTTTTCCAGGGCTTGAAAGTCGTTCAGTCCCACGATTTGGTTGCACAGATGGCCCATCCATATTCGTGTCCATAAGATACCTAAAAAGAAAGTCCAAATAAGAAAACTGGTATACTTTTTCCCTTTTTGTTTGCCATGTTAATATTCCACCGTATATGAGAATTACCCAACTCAATAACTTACATATTATACCATTGAACTGACTTGATTAAACTATGAAATGATTATAATTAAATATGACAGCATTGCAGCGCATTCCTTCAACCACTTCAAAACATCCAGACGATAGAACAACGTTCACCTTTTTGCACAATCACATTTTAGAAAGAACATACACTGGGCAGGGATGCAAGTATACAACACAGCCAGAAGTTCACGTTATAACCAATGTTACCTAGGTCACGGTTTCCTGCGGTACGGGTACAGGAATGTGGTACATGAGTATAGTCGGTGCGCGGTACGCCAGGGGATGGCTTAGTTTACCTTTGTATATTCAAGTTAATTCTTGTAAACAATGAAAGTAATATCATTCTTTTATTTTCTTAAAATATACAAGTCAATTAAGAGATTCCATTTCTATTAGACTTTTCTTGTTGAATTTTATTTTTAATTTTAATTCAAGTTTTTATGCATAGTGTTATTTTACTCCTTCTAAATAAAAAATTTCTTTATTTTTAATGTTAATAATTCTTGTAGACTATGAAGTAAAACAGAGAAATTTTTCAAAAAATTTCTTTCATTACAATTTTTTTGTCTTGCATTCTTTGATTTTACCTAGTATATCATAGAACAATGAGAAAACTAGTTAAATTTTGTTTTCTTTTGTTCATCTCTTTGTTTTTGTGCACTACTTTCTTTTGCTCATAAGCAAAACAAATTGGGTTTTTGCCGGTTTGCCAAAAATGGAGAACTGGGACACTAAAATATTGCGTTCCGGCACGTGAGAACTAGAAGGCGGTATGAGGGGGGCCACAGAGAATCCGATAACATTGGTTACAACCAAGTATGGAAACACAAGATCTGAAAGTTTCATTATCTTTATGACCCACTTATGCAAATAAATTCTACATACAAGCATATGAAAATGCACTTTTTGCAAAATTTTCACTTCTAATGTTTTATACGTTGGAAAACCATAAGCTGCCAAACTACTTATCTAACCAACACTTTACACTAGTTTAAAAGGAACTCTAAAAAAGCAAGTTATTAAAATTCACATGACACTATTATTTAAAGTAGTACGTGAGTTTGAAAGGACCATAACCTACCCATTACTGGCTACAAATGTTAATAAACTTGAAAAACTACGCTTTTAGGCTTACATTTTTCAATTTTGAAGGCATAAAGAAAAGTTTCACAACGTGGGACGAAAAATTCGTGTCTGCCCTACATATCAGTCACTGCTTCCAGCCCAAAACATTTTTTTTTGGGGTATATAAAGAAAGCGTTTAATCATTTCTTAGGGCTACAATAATCTAACACTTAATCATTTCTTAGGGCTACAATAATCTAACACATTGCCCCTGCACTATTATTTCCAGCTACAATAATCCATAATTACACACCGACAAGAGGAAATTGCAAAATTCCATTAATCAACACACAAACAAAATCAAACCAATAAATTGACACCTTTAACATCAGGTATAAACAAAAAAGTAACTTTCCATATAAAAATGTTATCTTTAAGAACATTTACACCAGTCTTACTCATTTCATTTCTATATCAGCCTACCTATTAAGCCATTTCTCTTACATAAATCACTATTCAAGAAATTGTACACACCAGATATCTATAAATTCATTAAATTAGTAGACTAATCAAAACAATGTAATAACTATGTTCACCCAATCTCAAACAGAGTTTTCAAGCGTTTGCCGGTAAAAAAAAAAAAAAAGTATTTTTCCAGTAAAAAAATTGTGAATAACAGATTTCTCCGTTTATAAATCTAATGTATTATTTTTGCAGAGATTTCAAAAAATATGGAACATTTCGAATCAAAGATTTAAGTTCAAGAATTAATAAATTAGCAGACTAATCAAACATAAAGCAATACGATGTCCAAAATAAGTTTTCCCCAAATCTCAACTAGCGATTACAAGTTTTGGTGGGAAAAAAAAATCAAGATACAGTGAACAGATAGATTTTCCCACTCATAAATCTAATTTATCATTTCTTCTGAGATTTCTAGAAACAGAAACACAGCTGCATGGGAACATTTCTAATCAAAGATTTCTCATTAAACATATTAAAATAATGAAACAAATCTCCCATTTAAAATATTTCTGTGAGTGCTCTTACCAATCTCCGATAGATAATAGAAGCAGATTCGTCACGGAGAGAGAGATTAGGGTTCCTTTTTTTTTTTTCGTTTTCCCCGAGAAAGTGTGTTCTCCCACCACCAGAGAGACTGGGCGAGAGAGAGAGAGAAAGGGAAACTATGGCTATAGCATATATATATATATACAATAAAATCGCGATAATTCGAGACTCTGTAGCGGGAGTTTCTCTTTTCTTGTATTGGGCCGGGCCTAGATTGGATTTAGATGGTCCTGACTAGGCCTACGAGGTCTTTCTAAAGGGCCTACTTTTTTCCATTGATTTTAATTGTCTCATTTGTTTAGTGCCTCGGATCCGACTTGTGACTAGCATTATAAACTTCGCTTACATTCGTTTCTTTCCATTCTTTTAAAGCTTGGAATCGAGCTCGGCTCGACTCATCTGGCTAAACGAGTCCAATTTTAATCTGCTACCTTGTTGGCTGAATTCAGTTAACTATGCATCAATTATTGAATTGTATCATCAAAAACTTCAAAAGAAAAAAAAATATTATCATAAATTCAACCATGAAAGCTTACTTACTCTTTTAACATCAAACAAGCCGATTGGTCTCGACTTATTTATTTAACAAATCTAATTTTATACCGAGTTCCTAACGAACCAAACATGAAATTATTCAAGAACTGCTCGGTTTCTTAATGTGATACATGCTTGTAATGAAAATTATTTGCTTTCCTATGCCAACAAGAATTTATTTTTGTATAAAGTTTAAGCGAAGGGACATGCTCGATCCTTTTCCAATTGTTTTCCATCTTAACAATAGTACTATAAACGAGTGTATAAAGATTATTTAACCCCTAAATAAATCTCAAATTGGCCACTTAAATCATTTGGAGTAACTTTGAGTCCATATCATTTGAAGGACCAATTGTGTCACTTATTCAAAACAATGTGGATGTTAATGTTTTAATTATGAATGTATGGACCAAATGTAAATCGGTATGAAATTAACTAATTGTGGCTGGTAGTGGCCGTAGTGTCCCCCGGGAGAGAGAGAGAGAGAGAGAGAGACGGTGGTCGTTGAATGGCTACCCTCGCTTCTCTCGTCTCGTTCTCTACTCCTCCGCCACCATCTTCGATCACTCCTAATCATCATCACCATCTAAAATCTCTCTCGTCTCTCTCCTCATCTCTCTCCCAAATCTTCCTGAATTCGACAAACCCTAGGAGAATCCGCCCTAAGAGAATTACCACGGTCCTCGCCTTCGCAGCTTCCTCTTCCGACGATCGATGCTCCCAAGATGAAAACTTCAGCTCCAAGGTTTATAATTTTTTACTTTCTCTAATTAAATTTTATTCATTGAATTCTTCTTATATGTATATTTATATATTGTTGTGGATATAGTATCAGCGCTGATACAGGACTTGTTTCAGGGTAGTGTAGCTTAGGTACTTTAGGCCTCTAAATTTTGATCACTTTACCTCAAACTTTAAAGTAAAAACTGAGATACGAGACTTGGGGATTGCTTCCCAGACTCCTAAACTTAAATTTGAATCATGGATGAAAAGATGAAAAGCAGTCCCCCTCCCCTTCCTCTAGTTCAACAGATACCATTAGGTACGGTGTTTTGAAGGTTTCCTTTGCATTCGTATCTAAAATTTAGGATATTTGCTCATCCAGGATTAATGGGGAGAGCACCCTTATAGCGAGAGTTTGTTTGATTGCAGCTTTTAAGCAAATAAAACAACTTATTGCTTGCAAACAGAAAAGATGGATGCATCCAGCTTAAAATTTCCATTTTATTTAGGCAAAAACAGGAAATAAGAGCAGCTAAATATTATCCATTTTTTTTCCTAGAGCTTATAAGCTGCAACCAAACAAGCCCTGAGTATATTCGAATTAGAGAGTGAATGAATATTTTCTTGCTAGATTTTCATTTACTTGGATCATACTTTTAGAGTATTGATGGAATTAAATCAAATCATGATTCCCACCAAAAAAATAAAAAGGAAGAGGTAAATTAAATCATGTCAAGTGTTAACTATCAAATTTTGATTTAAGTAGTTTGTTGCCTCATAAATTTATAAGAGAATAATTTCCAATAACAAGTTGACTACCATGGTACCTGAGAAATAAGAAACTATTCCCACGGTTCTAAGCGGGGCAACTCTGTTGGAACTAAAGCAAAAAAATTGTTTTGACATCAATATATATCGATACTAATATTTTAAAAGGTTGTGTCGCCTGCATGGTAACCTTAAGTTAACCAATAATTGTAACATGACGTTGTATGTTTGGCACACGTTAGAGACATGTCTAACTAGTGTCATGTTAAACGCGGCTTCTCACGAGTTTCACCATCTTCAAGTATATAAGTCCTTGAGTCTTGTACCCTGAGCTTCCTTCATTGAGGATACTGATGTACACTTGGTAGACTACAAAATATCCGAATCTTTAAAAACCAAAAAGGAGATAATAGATCATGATTATTTATATTACTAACCTATTTTGCGCTGAGGCGTTCACTCACTGATCACTTCTAGAGGGCTGGTTGATATTCTTAAGAACCTTTACAAAAAAGTAAAAGCAATCTCGATCTAACGTCATTCCATGTGCACTCACTCAGCCAAGGTCTGTGCTGCTGCTCCCATATTTAGTTGAATGGCGTTTATTTCGTTTGCTCTTTGCACATATCTTTATTCCCAGTGCAGAACGTTCTTTCTACTGTGTAATATTCTTAAACTTTTTAAAAAAAAATTCAATGGCACTTATAATTTTTGTTTAGTACAGAGTGAAAAGTAAAATATGTATTGTTTTCCTCTCATGGTGTTGTTTTGCCTGAAAGAAGCTCTGTTTTGTTTAGAAATCAGTGCTCTTGAATCTGATACAAGAGATAGAACCTTTGGATGTAAGCCTTATCCAGAAGGATGTGCCACTCACCACTTTGGATGCCATGAAGAGGACGATATCAGGAATGCTGGGCCTACTTCCCTCTGACCGGTTCCAGGTGCTAATTGAAGCTTTGTGGGATCCACTTTCCAAGTTATTGGTTTCATCAATGATGACAGGGTATGTTTGTATCTTCATCCATATAGTATTCCTCTAAAGTATGGTCTGCTTCCAATAGAATGGAGATAAAACATTCTCTATGTCGTGATGATTAATTTGATGTTGATTTTCATAGAGATGGTAGTTGTTGAGTTGAACGTTTCACTGCTCGTTATTGTCTCACGGTACTGTAGTTTAATGAATTACTACTCAGAAGTTTGGAATTCTTGATATTGGCTCAATACATGCTTAGTTCAAAAGAACAATTTATTTACTGTTGATCTCTCAGTTCCTTTATCTCTCTTCCTCATTCATATCATTTTGAATTCTTTACAGATAAATGTTCATGTAAATGTAGCTCTAAGTGGTGCTTCCATTTTGTTTGATGCATTGCAGATATACATTACGAAATGCTGAATATAGGCTTTCCCTTGAAAAGAACTTTGATATATGCGTAAGAAGTAGTGAAACAATGCAAACAACAGATTCTGAACTCGAAGCATCTAAGAGGTTGCTCGACTGTGAAAGAAGAAATAAATTATCTGGTGAACATGAGATGCCCGAATCTGAAAGTACTGGTGACAGTACGACGGAGGCCATTGGTGCTCAAGATCTTGGGGATATCACACCTGAAGCTCAACAATATATTTTAGACTTGAAATCTCGTCTATCATCAGTTAGAAAGGTAATCAAAAAACTTTCTCATTTTCTGTTGATTTTAAACTCCGTTTTGGTTGTTTAATGTTTATTTTATGTTTGTTCTATTTATAAGGAGCTGCGTGAAGTCAAGAGGAAAAGTGCAGCTCTTCAAATGCAACAGTTTGTTGGTGAAGAAAAGAATGATTTGCTTGATTACTTGAGGTCACTCCGGCCAGAGAAGGTCAGTTATGGGCTTATAGAACACTTTGCATCTTAGAAATTAAAAAGCTTTCCTTAAATTGTTGCCATTTTTTCCAGTGAGAAGCCAGAGAAGCTTTCCTTAATTTTTCTCTATGGGCTTGTACTTTTTTAGAAATTGTTGCCATTTTTTCCAGTGAGAAGCGGCACTGCCGGTTTTTTTTTGAGGGGGGTAGGAGGGGGGGTTATAGTGAGATTTTTTTATTATTTATTTATTTTTATTTTTTTTATTTTATTTTGGAAATTTCGGGTTATAGTGGGATGCCCGTGCACTTTTCACATTCTCAATGTTGTCTTTCTATCACATCATGCCTTTTTCTTGATTTTGGTTTCTTTTTCACTACTACTAGTCCATTTCCCAGAGCACTAAACTATTTTGGACTTTAGAGCAAGGATTTAGCAAATGAGAATGTCAAGGAAAAGAAAATCTCCTTCAGAAAACTCTATGGACGAAGGGACATTTTTTCTTCCACGCTTTCTTACCAAAATTCTTAGTTCCAAAAGGACTGCAAGGGTTCACCTGTGCTAATTTTAATCAATGATATTCAGTTTAACTTTTTTATTGCCTCGTGCAGTTGTTTAAAAAATTCGCTGTTAAGGTTTCTCTAAAGAATAAACTTTGAACTTTCTTCCAGCTTCTTTTATTAGGTTTCTCGTAAAGACGGTGGTCACATGCTCTTTGGCACTGTGATATAGTTGTAAGGATACAGGAATAGCCAGAGAATCAATACTTCTTAATATTTGATTTTGACGTGTTCATCATGAGTGTATTAAACTTATATTCAGCTCTTTAATGAAGGGTATTTCTCTTTCATATACCCATTCTCCTAGTGATTTTTCCTTCGCTATAAGTGAAATCCTTCTTCTTTTTCCTTTGGATTAATATGTGAAATAATTTCTAGTATTTACTTCTCTTTGGTTTTTGTTTTCATGTCATCCCTGGAAACATCCTCTTCGCAAGCAGGTTAAGGCTGCACACTTTAGACTACATCTCACCTCTACAATTGTCCATATCTAATTTCAGAATTGATGTATTTCTGTATGAGCAGGTTGCTGAATTGTCAGAGCCAACATGCCCTGAGTTGAAGGAGGCAGTTTACTCTGTAGTACATGGTCTACTAGCTACACTTTCCCCCAAGATGCACTCCAAGGCTCCTATTTCAGGGAACACTGTTAATGGGAGTGCGAATGTTGGAACTGGTGAAGATGATTTTGATGTTGTGGAGAATGCTTCCCTTCAATACCAGCCCCTAATTTCGTTAACTCGGGACTATTTGGCTCGCCTTCTATTTTGGTTAGTTTACTTTCTCTTATCCAGGTTTCATCATAGACACTAGTAAACACAGAATCGAAAGTAAAAAATAACTGCCTAATGTTAGCTTGCTCTTGCAATATTGTTTCCTTTACCTTGATAAACGTGGGGATAGATTATCCAGTATAACCATCAGACCACGTGCCATGGGAACATGGTGTGACTCTTTTAATGGAATGATTAACATGTTTTGAAACTTCTAAAACTAAGATAAAGGGGATTGATTGCCAATCATACCAGTAGATGAAGTGAAGGTCATGCGGAGGTCGTTGTATCTCAAATGATGTGACAGTTGCATTTGTTTATATTCCAAAAATGAGATTCTTATTTCATAATTACATGTTCAAGATTGGTTGGAAATTGAAGTACTGATGAACTAAAAATAAACTCGAGTTTTGTCTTGTAAGGTCTTCAAGTTAAAGTCAAATGAGCTTTGATTCATTGGACTTTTCGAATTGTATCATTCTTTTCATCTTCGTTGATTCCTTAAAAACCTTTATGATGTTCATTGTGTCATGGGTTGGCTTAATCTAGGAAGTTGTGGTTTCCTATTTGTCTTTGTAAGGGTTCACTAGGCTTACAAGTTAACTCTTTTATTTGAAGATGAACACTGTTTTGTCCCAGGCTCACGTGATTTGTATACTTGATTAGGTGTATGCTGTTGGGGCACTACCTCAGAGGCCTCGAGTACCGTCTGGAGCTTAAGGAACTCCTCTCTTTACCAAACAACCTCGAAAACTATCCCTTTGATGGAGAGCAAGCTGCCTGAGATCTTGTCTGCTGCTACTTTGTGTGTGGGTGTGTTATTTTCTGTGTATCCTCTTGTTTTTGTTGTTACTATTGTTAAAAGTGTGTTTTGGTCAGTCAAAATTCATTATCCGAATCAAGAATTTATGCATTATATAGGACCCGTCAATATTTGTACAAATACGATCCATTTGGATCCCGATAAAGGAAGAACATATAAAGGGAGAAGTGAGAGAGATTGCAATCGTGATTTTGTAAATGGGCAGTGTTTTCTTTATTTCCTTCCTTTGTTGTGTGTTGAGCTCAGAAGTCAATTGTGAGTTTGTGTGAAAAAATATGTGCCATTCTCACGTGCACGGCAAATAAACTTCTCGTATCAGCACGCGAGATTTATGTGAGCTGACGTTGCAACTATGGTTGTACGATGATGGTCGCAGCAACGATGAGCAAGGTATCTGATTTTAAGTAGTGTGAATTTTTAAAGCCACTGTAACCTTTTTTCTTCTCATTGGGGATTTTCTCGATACAACAGTTTATGGTTTGCATGATGCATTCTTGAGAATCGTTTTTAAAAGCTGGTATTTAAAAAATTTTCATAGTTTCTGATAAATAATTTTCAATCTGTAAAATTTGAAAATATTAATATTTTTTATATATAATAAATACAAATGTTAGTTTTTACAAAGCAATATAAATGATTAATTGATTATATATCAATATTTTTTTTTTACTACGTTCTCTCACATATCTGTAACATCCCAGAAAAATTTATATTTTATTTGTGGTATATATATAGTTTAGGTGATATGAAATCATCTTAAATTTTGTTGTTGGCCACGTATTAGTATGCGAGGCATGCATTATGAGCATATACAAGATGTGCTTTATTTTCGTGATGGAATACTTGAGACATTTGTAGCCGCCGGGTATTATTATTGAGATTTACGGGGATATGCATTGCATATTGAGATTGCATAGCATATTGAGGTGTTATTACATATCGGGGTGTTATTGCATATCATTACATGACATTGTTTTATATTTGAATTTGGGGAGTAATTTATGTATGTGTATGTGCATGTAATTCATGACTTAGTATGTGATAGAGGATATCATGTGTTTCATAGTGATAGGGACATAATTATATGTGTATTGTTGATGGTTAATGTATTTTGGTGAAACTAAGAGTCGTTACACCAAGGGGGTGTACCGGTACACAAATGTGTATTGTTACTTAGAAGTAGTGTAACGGTACACCAGCTTCAAGATTGGTCGAGGATCTCATTAGAAGTCGGCATTCTGGGTAGTATACCGGTACACCACCTCAGTGTACCATTACACCCAGTTGAAGGGGTTGATTCTAAGATACTAAAAGCTGGCCATTGATTAGTGTACAGGTACACAGTGGTGTAATGATACACCTATTTAGTATATTGGTACACCCAATCAGCATGGAAAATATCAGGAACCCCACTACTTTTAACTCTATATATATTACTTATTTCCCATTTTTGGCCTACTTTTCAACACTTGAGAGGGTGAGAAGAGGATGAGTTAGGTTATATTAAACCCAATTACTTTTCCTTTGATTCCACTTAATCCGGAGTTAATTCATCAAATCAAACACTAAATTCTCATTCTACATCTTCCCATAAATATTTTAAGGTATGTACCTTTGTCTCTCATAATTGCTCGTATTGTCTCGAATTCCGTGCTTACATTACAGGTGAAAATAAACACCTATTTTTTATTCTTTAGCATATCTAGTTTCTTTTCTTCTATAAGCTTGACTTCTTATTCGTATTAGATCCCTATGATCAAACGAAGGGTTGAAGAGGGAATTTATGGCTTTTGTTTGGGCTTGATTTCTTTGCCTTCGAGAGATCAAATTAGGTACGGTAGTCAACGATCTCTACTATAAGCTTGATGGCTTCGTTTATATGATAATGTGTTATTAAATTTTATACATGTAATCCTACCTATCATGTCAATTTGTGAATTTATAACTTTTATGACTTATTATTGTGTTTATATGCTTTTTATTTTCATATGTGATTCCTTTCAGCATATCATACCAAGCATTCATGTCATCGATATTGCATTCATTTTATTACAATGCATCATTTTCATGTGTAGAGTGCAAAGTCGAGATATCGGGTTTCAGGTAAACTTCGGGAAAAAAGTATAAAATTTCTAAATTTGTTGGGAACTAGATATGGGCCATTATAGATGCTAAAAACTTGGCTTATGTCATAATGAAGGCTTGGCATTCGTCAAATTTCGGGGATAAGCCATAGAGTTTTCAAAATGTTGGAGTATCATTTTTCTAAATCTGTTGGGAACTTGATCCAGGCCATTGTAGGCCCTAAATTGAAGGTTGTGTGACAATGAAGGCTTGGCATTCGTCAAATTCGGGGATGAGCCATAACATTTTCGAAAAATTAAGACTATACTAGTCCCATGACATATTCGAGTTTATTTTATTGAGTCGTAGTCTCATCGAGCATATGACATTCAAACTTTCGAACATCGAGCATATGATCTTCGGGTTTCATGGCGGTGTATCCTTGTATATATTCATAGCATTGAAAATTATTATATTTGATATTGGTGCTTTCATGGAATACATTATATGATGTTAATTTCATGTTTTCATATAATGTAGTCTTTCGTTTATTGTTTAGATACTTAACTAACCGTATACTTTTCCATTTTATTCCTTTCCTAATGAAATTATTTTGTAGGTGCGGATGCTGGTGCAAAGACTTAATAGGATATCTCAGAGATGTACATAGCTAGTTATATCACCCGACTGTATTTTGTTGTACACATTATTTTGGAGCATACTTTTATGTTTTCGGGCCAGGGCATAAGTATGGTCTCGACTTATATGCAGGTCGAGAACATACATATACCTTCTATTCTTACTCATGCCCTTTTTGTTGGCTTTTTGCCACTATTGTATAGGATGTAAACAATTTGTATATTTATCATGGATTATGTATAACTTTACCATTTTTTTAACGTTGCAGCGAGATGCAATACAATGTTGTTCTTCTTCATTTCTTTTCTTACTTAATCTATTTAGGCTATATTGTCCTATTTACTCATGCTATAAATAGTTATAGCTCAAGTTCACCGGAGTTCTGGATTCCGAGTTGTGACACCCTCAAGCCCAAGAAATAGAAAAGTTGGACAATACCTTGCCAAAATAACACTGTGTATAAAAGAAATCAAGCTTAATCTTATAAAATTGGGATAAAACTACCAGTTACGAGTTAGTTATAGGCAATAGGTCCTATGATAATTATTGTATAATACATGTGTGTTATTGGGTGTAGATTGTGTGGTGTATGGTGTGCTATGGTATGTGTATTGTGCATGACATATGTGATTAAAGGTTTGTGTGCATGTGAAGCAATGTAAGTCGTATGCATTTGGTGAATATATGCGATGATGTTTTACATGGTGAAGTGTACGCATTAGTAATATTTGTTGGGAAACACCGTATGGCATTTTGCTGAAGAATGTGGCTAATTTATAAAATAAGGATTGTGGCAGAACATTTTTGCGAAAGGTGAATTTATGGAAATAAAATATGAGCCATGCGGGCTACTTTTTGAAAAGAGTAAATTTCTAGCAAAAATAATTTAGAGTGGGAGACATACTCTCGTTTAAGTTTCATTTTCGGTCTCACCCAAGACATAGGGTGTGGTGGGGCATCCTGTATAATCTTGATGCATAAAGTCTCAAGGTACATTTATCAAATTTGGCTTGTGTGTTTCCCAACAAAATATTACACATGGGATAAAGTCACATGTGACGTGTTGCTTTATTCTGTAACTAGCATAATGAATACTATTTGTCAAACTAATCTCGTTTGCCTTTTATTTACTAATTGGCAGATTAAGGAAATGGGGTTATAGGCACCTATGAAGTCATAGTCGAAGCATTAAACAAGGCGGCTCCCTATCTGGGCTTAAGGCGGATCATTTTGTTCAGTTTGCAGGTCGTCAGTTGTAGTAGTGTGTTTTGTAAAAGTGTAAAGGAAGTAAAATTTCTAGTTGTGTTATTTGTAACTTATCAAACCATTTTCACTAAATAATTTATGTATAATAAGGCTCGTACTTTTGTAAAACTCTGTACTATTATCATATGTTTACTTTTGTGTTTGTTATATTACATTATGCATAGTAAGGAAGTTGGCACTGTGGGTAATTTTGGTTGCGGTCCTATGTAAAATCATAAAATATTTTCTAAAATATTGTGCACCCGGGGTCCTCGTATTACGGGGGCATGACAATTATTTTCCAAAGTATATATAATAAAATATAATTGAATTTAAATGTTAATATTAAAATAATATATTTATTATAAATTAAATTTATATTTATATTATAAAACCTTTAATGTTTATTGCTAATGAATAATAGTTCTTTATTAAGAAATTTTATTTATGTTTATATCTTTTATATAACAAAATTTTATCGGATTTTTATTTATATTTTTCTTCTATCTCATTACTTATATTCTTCTTTTTGTACCTTTGATTAAAGAGAAATTATATTTATATTTTTTATTAATATAATAAATTAAATTATAATTATAATTGTAAATTAAAATCTAATATTAAATAATATTTTTAAAACATATATAATTATATAATTTATTTTTTGGAATTAAATGTCTTGGTATGTATGGAATATTGAGGAAGGAATTGTTAAAGAAAAAAGTATTTTAATTTAGTTAAGATTATGATAGATAATTGATACAAATAGAAAGAAATAGAGATTCTGTCACGTCTCAATTTTTCTAGAAGACCCAAAGTAAGCTTGGAACCCATTAGAAATCTTGGAGGGTAAGTATATTCCTTTTTTTAGGTAAAAGAGAATTAAAAATTTTATTTGGTTTTAAAAATAAAAATAGGGAATCGACACTAACACCGCTACTTGTCAATCTCACATTCTATAATATCCTCGCATAAATACATCCATCTATCAGAGTGCACATATAACAAATACCAACTTGGTATATGATAAAGGTAAATGCCATTTTTACAAAATAAAAAATGAGTTATATCCTCCAACACTAATAAGGTATATTACATTTTGTTCTTGCTCCAAATATGATATCTCGCTAATGGAGCAATAACAGAATGTAATACATAAGCCCTTCAAGCACAAAATATACATATCGACCACTATCCTACTAATATATAAAATAAAATATATCTCGCTAAGCCTCTGAATAATACAATATGAATGAGGTTGAAATACATCAAAATAAGATCTAGAATACATTTGTCCAAAAGAAACATATACATAAGAATCAATTACCCTCAATGGTGCTGCTCGCTAGCCCCTGCACATATAGTATAAGTGTCTACAAAAGTAGAAAATGATGTGTACAAGTTAGTCTCCAAAATAAAATGATATATGTAATGCTAGACAGTGCCCATTAGTGTAAAATTATACCATAGGAATATAATGAAATGCAATGCTATGTCAATTTAATGCAAACCCACAAATGTACACATGAACTCATACACACACACACAAAGACTCACAACCAACATCTCATTATAAAAGTTGGGACAAGTGTGTCTTACTTTTTATAAAAATCATAGGACTACCTCGCAGACCCTATGATATAATCCACCACCTACATTCCTACTATTTGCAAGATTATATTGTATCCCTGATCAGCTTTTCCAACCTTCATGGTAGGGCACCGAACCATCTCTTTACTTTTGCTCACTACATGAAAAATTGATATAGTTTCAAAAATAAATATAAAATGACACAAGACCACAATGTAATACAACTCATGAAAAAATATTAATTACTCACTTTAAATCCCACTTTTTAATTCAATAGTTGATTCA
>MKEJ01091959.1:0-13290 GCA_001753735.1 Embelia ribes
AAAAATAGAATCCTATAAGAAATGGCACGAACCATGCTTTGAGAAAATAATTTGCTAAAGCATTTTTGGGCCGAAAACGTAAATAATGCCTATTATGTTGAGAATAGGGCAATGACCCGACCCACTTTAAAGAAACTCCTTATGAGTTTTAAAATGATAGGAAACCTAACTTTGAACATTTTAGAGTATTCGGTTGCAAATGTTATGTCCTAAATAACGACAATGATAATTTTGGTAAATTCGACGCCAAGTCCGACGAAAATATATTTTTAGAATACTTTATGCATAATAAAATTTATCATTATTTTTAACAAACACACATTAATTAATTATAAAAGGGTCCATCCATATTAATTTCGAAGAATCTATTTTTTAATTCTAAATAATATTATTAACTCTTTGTCATAGGTGCTTTCTTTCTTTGGTCCAATTTCAAAGTCAGCATCAGTCGACTTTCATGGATACTTAAATAATTTTCTAAGGTAGTAACTTCTTAACGTGGAATCTTTTTGTTCTCACAAGTATCTAAAATATCTAAGTCCATTTGGGATAGATTTTATGAGTTATTTGGTTGCAGTTTTTTAGAAAAATTTATTTATTTTTATTTAAAAATATTAATTCTAAGCTTCTAGTTTATTCAGCAGAAAACAATAACTAAACCTAATTTTAAAATCTCAATAAAATGCAGCTCAATTTTAAAAAAATAGTTTTATGTTCAAAGTTGTAGACGAAAATACACTATATACAGCTCCATTAACAAAAATCATGAACACCATGACAAAAATGATCCTTTCATTAACAAAAGAATCTTTTTTTATTTTTTATTTTGTGTGTGTGTGTGTGTGTGTTGGAATCACTATGTTGACATGAGGGCCCTAAATACTAATTTATTTGGCAATTACCGGAGGCTCTTGTGGAATTTTTGGTGCATATGTATCTATTCTTCACTTCTATAAATTTTGGTTCACATATAAAAAAACTTAACGATCTCCAAATTATATATATCCAAAATTTAGATTTGATATATTTGATCCATGAGATTGCAGAAAATTCCTGATCCAACACAAAATATAGGCATGATATGCGTATTATTGAGACACAATTTGGATTAAGATAAGATAAAGCCTTTTGGATATTATTAATTTGAATATGAAAGATAATTGTGACTGCATCATATAGATAGTGTAAGAATATCTTGTGGAACATAGAGAAAATATAGATGTAAACTTTTAATTACATGACGGAAATGATATTAAATGACATGCTTTTTAAATAAACAGATGGGCAAATTATTTTAGATAGTAACAAATGCCGTCGTTAACAATCGACATGATATTTTATTTTTGTAGCATTCGACGGACTCCAATATAATAAGAACTTACCAAGATATATATCACATATTTAGTTTGAATTATATATATTTAGGCATGTAATATATTTTTTTATTTTCAAATGAATCAAGCAAGCTTAAGTCTTTAACGAGTTAAGTCGAGAGTTGTTCATAGCCGATTTGTTTATTTAACGAGTCATACTTTATTATTATGACTTTATTCGTTTGTAAATGAACAAATCCAATTGGAGTGCCGACGAGTCCGAATTTATTCATTATCTACTCAATTTATTTTTGTCCTTACTTAATTTAGACACAAGACCCTATTGAACTCGTTGGTAATAGGGATTGAGTTAAATAGGGGAAATAATCATCTCTATTCCATCGTATATAACGTTAATTGATGTGCTATTATACGCCTTAAAAAAATGCTATTATACGTCTTAAAAAAACAAATTATTAGTTATAACTTATAACTGTATTATATTATTTATTTTCATGCATTATCTGCTATGTAATGATTTTCACTTTCCATCTTTTTTCCCTTTGCAGGAAGTCGGACTATTTATTAAACTTCAACGTAATGTATTATTTTCAAAACTTTACAAAGTAAGCTGGAATAATAAGATACCTTGTGAAGAAATAATAATTTACAAAATATAATTATCCATACGTAAGGAGGAAAAGGAAACGGAAAAAACATATTGGAAATACAGAAATGTAAGTAAGAAACGTGGCCTTAGAAATATGGAAAAAAGAGAGAGCAGGAAATACAAATATTACAAATAATCAAATAAATTATACATATTTGTACTCGAAAATTAGTAAATTATATTAATAAAGTATATGTATCAAATATGGTTATAAAACAATTTTCTAAAAACATAAATAATATTAGGAGAATAGAAGTGATTAGAGCATTCGCAACAATCTCTCTGAAAGATTTTTTTTATTTCTCAAATAAGAAATCAAATCAAAGATGAAAAATGCTTCCCCACCAGGTTTATGTATTTCTCGCTACTATAATAGATTTGGATGCGGAGAATCTCTAGTATGTCTAATTCCTCGATTATAATAATAAAATTTTTGAATTTAATTTTAATAATTTGACTGTGTATGAATTTTCATATACTATTGAGAATGATCCGTGTGTATTTGTGATGATTTCACATGTAAGTAGTTATGTAGCTTTCATCTAGAGGAAATTAAATATGAAATCTCTATAACAATGGTGGTAATTAGAATAATTTAAACACAATAATTAAATATGTAAGTGGTTACGTAGCCTTTCAACCTAAGCAATAAAAAATTCAATATGTCCACAAATAGCTTGATTATACACACTTTTTTAGAAGAATTTAAACACAATAATTAAATATTTGAATATAACAACAATATTATTAAATTTACAAATGTGAATAAAAAATGAGAAGAAAATTTGTATTTTTTATTAAATAAAAATATTAAATTATTATATATTAAAATTTCCTTAAAAAATGCTTCTTATCAAATGTGTAATAATTTGTGAATAGAGGGAGTAGAAAATATTTGATTAAATCAATGTGAGATCCCTAGTAACTAATCCAAGTGGAAGTTTGTTAAATTTGTAATTCAAGCAATCAAGAATTGTTATTTTTGGTAAAAAAAAGTTATAATTAAAACGGGGAGTGGAGCTTTGAGATGTTGTGTAGGTTGAACTAATAAGAAACTTATTGGGCATGTCCATAAGAAAGATTGGTATTGAGTGATAGAAGTATCATGTCTAATATTGGCTGCTTTTATATACTTATTGATGATTTGAGTGAATTTACCATTGATGAATATTTGGCTAGTGCAGTGATGCGGATGCTACAACACTTGCTTGCATTGCATTCTCTTGCCCCAATCTGGAGTCCTTGGAAATCTGTACATCGAGTACCTCTCTCAATCGAATAACTGGGTATGTTTTGTTATGTTTACATGTCTTTTTGGATTGTACTACTTGTATGTTTATGCTACAGGAAAGAACTTACGACTTGCCTCCTTGTGTTTCATAAGAATAATGATAAATTATGTCTATGCATGTTACTGCTTTTGTTGAGTTTGGTTATTGAGTATCATTTATACTAGCAATGATTCGTATAACCATAGTTAAATATTTTGTTTGATAGATTAATCCAAAATCACTTCCTAAAAGTGCTCTTATGGTGATGAATATGTTAAAGTCTCAGATTGATTGATTACGACCTGTTCATCTTATGTGCCAATCTTGGGATAGATCATTTTTTGATGCACAGTCACACATCTAATACTAGTTTGTATGATCTTCAATTTCCGTTGTGATTTTTGTGCTACAACTTGCCACTAGAAATGATCATCAAATCAATTAGTGCATCTAAGGTAGATTATAGCTACAAAAAGCGCATTATTAAAATTGATGAATTTAATCGTTATTGGAACTTGTGTGCTATTGAACATTTAAGCAAATGTTGTTCTGTGCTTTCTTTGTGCATATTTTAATTGAAGATGATTTATTTGAAACCAAACATTGTTGGGTAAGCACTCAATGTGTTACACAATGCCACTTCGTTCCACTTTTTAAAGAGTTGCATTACTCCATGTAATATGGAGCTACATTGTCAAGCCATCCCCATACTTGAATTTCATATATTACTTGCAACAACTCACATGGCACATCCACTACGTTTTATGTCTACAACAGCGCACTAGCCCTACATTTCATTAAGATACAAATTAGTTTCATTTTATTGTTCATGCTGGAAATTATGTTGATCTGTGTTGCAATCTGTGTAAAGGGATGAATTGGGTCGTTTTGTTGCTGATAAAAGGTGTCTTACTAGCCTGAAGATGGAAGGTTGTTCTTATCTTGGTGGTTTTGTTCTTTCTTCAACTAGTCTTTCTACGCTTTGGCTTTCGGATCTTCATTGCCTCTCTAAGATGGTCAGTGCTATTATTTTGGTAGCATTGTCTTTTCAGTCTATGCAAATTACATGTGTGTAGTTCTTATATTGGGTTATTCCATTCTTTGTGTGATTGTTTAGGTCTTTAACTGTCCCAATTTGAAGGAGATTTCTCTGGACTTTTCTCGTCAAGAGAATGATAATACTGATCTTACTACCATGGTCGATGGCTTGGGGAGAGGCTGTCCAAAGCTTCAAAACATACATATTGCATCGCTACGACTAACTAATTCTGTTGTGCTTGCTCTTACAGCTGTAAATTTTAGGTCTGAATCACCATCACTTGTTTATTTTCAATCTTGTTGGTATAACTAAAAATAATGGGACTGAAAATTTTCAATTCAGATAAAGAAATGCTTAATTTTGGTGGGCACTTGCATACTTTGTCCTCTCATATTGTTATTCCTCATTATGCAGAGGGCTGCGAATGCTTTCTCTTGTGCTTGGATCAGAAATCACAGATGCGTCTGTTGCTGCAATCTCTTCAAGCTATTCAAACCTTGAATTACTTGATTTAAGTGGGTACGTTTCTATCCCAGTGTCATTGATTTGGAGTGAAATTGTAGGACATACTGTGAGCTGGAACCGAAAGAGCAATATAGTGTTCTTGAGTAATGAAAATTTAATTTATTTCCAATGAAATATGCAAACGCTCCCTTCAATTGGAAGCAGAATGAAATATGCATGATATTATAAGCTGATTGTTATTCATAATAAAATGGTTTTTACATTTATTGGAACCAATACACCATACTGAAACCAAAATTTGATCCTTGTATCCCCCTCTAACTTTCATGCCCTCGTACTAGGGACATATGAACAAATGGAAAGTCCATGGTTTTCTTTGCTCTTCTTTTTGCCAAGTATATGCTTTCATAAATGGCTGTGCTTTACTAATTTCTATAGATTTTTCATTTCAGGTCAAGTATCACTGACAGTGGCATTGGTATGATTTGCAATGTGTTCCCTGAAACATTATCAAAACTACTCCTTGCTCTCTGTCCTAACATAACTTCAAGTAATTTTCCAAAGTTCTACTCCTAGCGCATGTATATTTCTTTGAAGTCCAACTAAAATTTACTTTCGTTATTTTAAAGGTGGGATACAGTTTGCTGCTGCTCAACTTCCTCTCCTTGAACTCATGGACTGTGGAATGACTATCTGTGATCCCGATTCCTTGGCCCCCACCTCTGAAGAAAGCAATGATCACGAGTTACCAAAAACTCCAAAGAGTAAACTACACTCAGTATACCAGAAGCTAATCATCAAACATGGGAGACTGAGAAAATTAAGTTTATGGGGTTGTTCTGGCTTAGATGTGAGCTTGTGTTTATTTTGTTTCCATTGTCATGATTACTACTTTTTTTTCAAACATGAAATCTAAACTCGTGATTTTTCTTGCAGGATCTATACTTAAACTGCCCTGAACTCAATGATCTTAACTTAAATTCTTGCAGTAATTTGCATCCTGGTATGCCTCCGAGTCCCTCCATAAATTCTTGTGCCTTTTCGAAAACTATTGTTTGCTTTGACTGATAATTTTGTTGCTAAATTTCCAGAGAGGTTGTCACTTCAGTGCCCGAACCTAGAAAACGTCCATGCACTTGGTTGCCAGGATATATTAATTGAAACCCTTCAAAATCAGGTAAAAATTCTATGTTCTAAACTTTTGCCCTTATTTTCCATTAACAACAAATGGACTATCTTTCCTGTTTTAGTTTTGCTTCTTCAGCTTCAAAGACTAGGATGGTGTTACCTCTTGTACTCAATTTATTCTCTCCCAAACATTTTTTGTTTTAACTGATTCAGATGTTCTTACGTTTCCAGGTATCTAGTGAATATGCTGATCTGGAAAATCATTTTCCTCTGAAAAGATTTGCTGATGGATCCAAGAGAGTTCGGGTTCCACACTACATTATCCAGCAGGTAATGCTGAAAACTTGAAGAATTGTTTTTCGGATTTTGTTAACAAAAGCTGCTACTTGCTATGTAAAAAATTGATATATTTAGGTCCAGATCTTTTATCTTTGAGTAATATGTTGACAAATGAGCTTATATATATTTATTATACAAACTAGGTGCAGGTTGGTAAATGAGATTTTTAGGCCAAGGTTGGAATCAAATTGATAACAGTCACTTTGTTGAAAATAGTAAATGTAACTTCCATTGCCAGCAGTTCATGTAATGCTTGTTGAGTTTCAGTTGCAGATACAACTCTATGCCTCTGTATGAGTTAAATCTCAAAACTTTTTCCTCTCTTTGTTTTCAGCAATTTGATGACGACAAGATAAGGAAGGGGAGGAGGTTTTACAAACGACCATGCTCAGTTATTGTTGAATAATGAAAAATGTCTGCCCTTCAGTTCTGTTGCTATTGCAGTGATAATGTCTTGTTTGTTGTTGTCATATTAGATTTAAGCAGACTGTTATAAACTAATTACCATTTTTAATAATAAAGAACCAAAATTTTAGCTATGTAGTATGCTTGTCAGGCTTTTTGCTTTGTTGCTTTTATGAAGAGATAATTATACTGCCGGTGAAATGCCATTACCTCCTTATTGGTGCGACCAGTCCTGGTTGAATGCTGTGTTCTGTTTGTGGCTGATGCATGCAGATGTGGCGTTCACTCCGGCAATGGTTTCTTGAATGTGATGATGCATTCTACTCTTTGAGCTGTATAATTGTTTTATGTAAATTGGATTTTGTTTTCCCTCTTAAGATTGTACATGAAATGTTGCAAAGAGTGGGAAACTTACAAACAGGTTTAGAGCGAAGTCACTAAGTTGTGAAGCGGGAGTGTGAGTGAGATCATAAGATCGTTGTGCATGTGTTCTAAAAAATAATGAGAGTTGATTAAGATCTTGTGACTTGGGTTTATAGCATGTGACAGTTGATTAAGATCTTGTGACTTGGGTATAAAGGTGAACTTTTTATTTTGACACGTGGTGGAAAAAATTATTTCCTAGTTTTTGCTGCAAGTTTTGTCATTTTTTCCTTTTCCGGAATAAATAAGAAAAGAAGCCAAACCAAAACGTCTCAGATCAACTTTAATGGTCCAGGACAATTTTAATAATGCCCTTAGAACAGTAAGCCATTGAAGATTAAAGAGTGATGGGCTTATGAAACCTGCTAGGGTCCAAAATAGACTATTGTACATCTATTTTTTCTCTCGTAAATTCAGTTTTCAGTTTGTAGATGCAGATGTAGCCTACATTAATTCACGACATTTTGAGACGTTTACACTTTTCATAATTTTGAATAACTTATTAAATACTTAATAATTTAGTGTAAAACTAATTTTTATATGATTTGGATAGCCACCATAATAATTCGTTAACACCTACAAATATCATGTACTAACATTCATCCCAAGAAGAGAGAGAGTTTTAAACGAACTACCGTACGTTGTAGTAGGAGAAAATGAAGCGACAGTCCTCGTAACGTAAATTAGATGAGATGAGATGAGATGAAGTTGGAAGGCAGTAGATATATATATGTTTTGGAATGGGGTGTCTAAGCTAATAAGTCTTAACTAAAACACAATCTCGGCCAACAAAAGAAAAGAAGATGGGCACCAATTAAACATGCACGTGACCTTGCCTTGCCCCCCCTCTCACCCTCTTTTTCTGTAACAAAATGTACAATGACTGAAGATCATATTCATTACTGTCTCACTAGTCTTCGTGCAATCATAAACAAAAAAAAATTGAGATCGGAATTCTAAATTATAAATATAATTGTGTTTATCGCTAGCTAAGAAAGAGTGGATCATGAGAGAATTTTATTCATAATTAAGCTAACACGAAATGGAAACGATCTGATGGATATATTAGGCACGTATGAAAAAAAAAAAAAAAAAGAAGAAGAAGAAGTCACAATGATATCACTATCCCCGTCGGAACCAGCATATTGAGATACTCCGACAATACTTAATCATTCTTTTTCTTTTTTAACATATACTAATATATTTTCTACCGACAGAATTACATTGAAATGAATAGAAGAAAGCCTAACAATTAAAATAAACACCTTATTACAATTATTAAACAAACAAATACTACTTGTTTTACATAAGACCAATCACAATGCATGAGCCATCAATGTTTTGGAACACGGAATTATTGTTTCTCCAAAATAATGCAAACTATATAATGTAAATACAAGTTATTCCTCAAAATAATAACATAAAGCACACTAAAAAAGCCACACACATGCATCCTGCTCGGTGCATAAATTTTCTGGTACATAAACATGCATTGCTTTATTTGGTACATAAATCGTATACTTAAACTCGAAATAAGTTTTACGGGCCATATATATACGTATATGTACTATCAATTTGTGCGAATCGTCTTCTGTGCCAATAATATCAAGATTAAACTCAATCAACATGAAAAAAGAGAAAAAGGTGAAGTCACTAACCCAACCCGGTTGCCTCCTTTCCTTTCATTATGCGTAGACGCTTGCAAGAATTAACAAACATCCTGGTATAAATTAAAAAAAAAAACAACACTAATTAACATGAGAATATATACTTATATAACTATTTACCTATGGTTTGATTTTCCTTGGCTAGAATTCGGGGTGAAATAATCTTTTGATAAGTAATAATTAATTAATTAAGAAAGAATGCAAAAATAATGATAATTATAATAATAATAATAATGAAAGAAAGGACTACTTAACTCCCATGGCACATCGCCTACAAGCATCCAGTCGTCATCTTTGTCTTGGTAGGTTGGAACATAATCGGAACCACTCAACACATCCATTAACTTGCTCTCATTCATGATATCCTTTGTCCCTTCAATCCAAAATAAAATCAAAACTTTTAAGAAATTATTATAATTCTATAACGAACAAGTTCGTACATACGACATAGGGGAGTGTCGTCGTTACTATCCAACTTTTGTATGTTAGCACGACAGTAACAAGATGCAATGCTATCGGATAATCCTATCCTTTAGTAGCATGCGTTGAGACAACACGAGTTTGTGGTCATGTGATTCAATGCTAGCCAAGGTAATTAATCAACGTTAATATTCATGCTTGTATTTATGTACTTATCTTTTCTTGTATTTCATCTCGTTACTCCTACGAATCGAGGAGTTCCTAGAACTCATCAAGATATCAATATATATCATATTGTTCTTATGTTAGTTTTAACAACTCATTAAGATCATCTCAATATAATGATAAATTTTGTATATGTGCATTTTCCCTAATCTCGAATAACTTAAATTGTATATGTAATTATTATTTATATATATATATATATAATAAATAAATAAGCAAGTTGGTTACCAATGGAGAAGGAGCTAAACATGTTGGCCAAGGCATTGGATAGGTCTTGGTAACTCTTGTACATCTTCAGATCCACCTTCCGCAGATACGGTGCTCCGTCCACACTCACCTTCACATACGCCGCTGCATTTCCACCGTTGATCTTCTCACTCTCCTCCGCGCTGCTCTTTTGGACGCCCAGGATGTTCTTGCGGAATGACCGCACCGGAGGCCAACCCACAACCTGGGCCCTAATAATAATAATAATAATAATAATTCAGTAAATAATTATTCCATCAAATTGCCAAATTATTACGTCAGAGTATTATGGGTTTGTTAAGTTTTTCCTTTTTTTTCCCTTTAAAAACTGGATATTATTTGTTTGCATAGGTTTTAAGCCAAATTGATCACATCCAATTTTTTTTTTAGGCTGAAAATACTAACATATTTGCTCAAAAAATCTTTAATCAGACGAACCATATATGTTTTTTGGGGGGAATTAAATTATAACTTAGGAGAAAGATTTCTCGTTTACTTTTCTTATGTGTTTCTAAGCTAAATTAAGCCAAAGCATCATATATAAACTTTTAAAAAATACTTCTAGACAAATACTAGTAGCACCTTCGATTTATTTTATTGCAGCAGCTTTAAACCAAAATAATAGCTTTTCAGACAAATCAAAAGCCGAATGATCCACCGAAAAACTTAAAAGTTACTAGCCAACTTTTAAATTGAAAATTTTAAGCCTAAAAATTGCAATTAAACATATAGAGCATAGTAATATTTTAGAACATGAGATGCAAAAAATTTGAAAATTTGATATAAAAGAAGGAAAACAAGAGAAATTACTTGGTTGGAGGCTTAGCCTTAACATCATCATTGGAAGAAGGGAGAAAAAAATTCTCCATAGTCTCTTTTTCATCAACCTTATTTTTAATAATAATAATAATATTTTTCTTATCTTTGGAACTAGAAAGATTGAGCTTCAAATCCACGTCATCATCATCGTCAGTCTCGTATCCCCTCTTCAACACATTTGTATTAGTGGACAAACCAAGCCTTAGCTCAGTCTCCTCATAATTCAACCTTGAACATATCTCTGCCATTTTTTTGCTTTAAAATTTCTTGGAAATTGTTCAACAATGCCCCTTTTTAACCTTTTTGTTTCTCTATATGTATGTGGAGAGAGGTGTCTTGCTTGGATTGGTGGCTTTTTTTTATTTGTAAATGGTTGAGATAAATAGAGAGACGGCTGTCAACTTATCAAATATTTTGAATATTCAAAAATAAATTATGTATTTCACTTTTTAGATATTCATTAAATTTAAAATTTTAAAATTATTAATATTACCGTCTCATACTCATTAGAATAAAAATAATAGTACAAAATTTTTAGGGGTAATTTAGTAATTTAATCATTCAAATTTTGAAAAAATTATTTTTGATTTTAGTTTAAAATTTTGTGCAATTTTGACCACACAATCTATGTGTGGACAGAGGGCGTATAATTTTTTTAGCTTATGAATAAAATTGTAGCAAACAACATATTGAACAAAAAAATGCAATATATTGCAATATAGTTGTAACTTATAATAAGTAAAGTTATTCACATGTAAAATGGGGATGAGGGCAATGATAGAAGGATTTGAATGAAAAATGAGTGTTTGTTTGGGCCCATTTGGTAACATTATACGGAACAAAGCTTTGCATTTTGTTTAGAGCTCAATTATATCAAACTTTTCTTTGTTTTTTGCATGCATAAAATTTTATGAGATTATAATTAAAGGGTTGATTATACTAATGCTCCCTCTAGTTATTCATCCAAAATTCTAGTTGGTTCCCATTGATTCTATTGAAATTGTAATAGTCCCCCGAGTCTTAAGCAAAGTCGTGTAAATTATGACAATCGTATCAAGACTGAAATGTGATTTACTTAGGGTAAATAAGTATTTTTATGATTAATTGTGTTGATATTGTCACCTATTAGATTACATTATGAATTTTAATACGAGAAAAATATATAGAAGAAACCATATAAATCACCTTTTTTTTTTAATATTTCACTTTTTTAACGTTAGGTGCCTTAACTATTATAATTGAAATTACAAGGACCAAAATGAATTGTATTTGAAACTAAGGGGACCATCAGTGTGGTTCATCTGTAAGAAAAATATATATGATCCTTAATACGTATATATATACCCGTAGTGATTCATGTTTTTTATTATAAAATAAAATTTGGTAACATCCGGGGGTAGAGCAAGTAATAAAAAATGGATGGGGTTGAATGTTGTTAAAAAATTAAATGTCATAATAATATTTAAAATAATTAAATGTTATATAATTTTTTTTTGAATACTATCGATTTTAATATAAAAATTAATTTAAAGCTGGTACCATATAAAAAAAATAACACTAAAATATTAAATATCTAACGAGTTTTGTAAAATTATGGGGATAAGCAAACCAATAACTCCATCCTTGTTATCTTAAATTAAATTTTTTTAGAATCTTGCAATGGAGTGTATATTGAAATTCGCATTATTGTAGCAATTTATCTACTTATTGTTAAACTTCACATTACAATAATATTGTATTAGGATTATATACATATATATGTATATACATATACATATATGAGTGTGTGTGTGTGTTATATTGACTAAAGGTGCTTCAGTTCGTATCTTTCAGAGCAAATAAACTCCTATATTTTTTCGCTGATACACTTTTTTTTGATAAATCATGGCACTGCCAGATTTTTAACTTTTTAATTTTGCTCAATTTAGATTAAACCTAGTGCTTTTAAAGTTCAGACTTCAGAATGAATTTTAACAACTCAATTTTCTTTTTCACCCACACGTTTAGCCAAAAAAATTAGTTTAAATTAACCACATTATTACGCAAAATCATATAATCTACTCTAATGTATACCTACAAATTTTACTTTTCCTTGGGTTTAACCATTCAGACAACGAGATATAAACACCGCTTCGACTCTTCGTTCTCGAAATTTCCCAATTCGTTCGATTTATGCATGAAATCATGGGTTAATATAACTTAAAAACGTAACCGGATATTTTCTCCCTAACTAATGCAGTCTATCAATTAACGATTTAATTTCGGGCCCATTTGTATCCGACGTGGCAAATTAAAAAGCGGGATATTTTGGGCTCGGAGAATTGTGACGTATAAGGCTTTGACACGTGTCGTTGAGAGTGAGCTGGACGTTCCAAATTTTGCGTGAACGGCATAGTGATGCTAAACTTTCCCATGAATGTGCATTGATCGGCCTTTATTTGGCCTTTGTCCAACCACTTGTCCTTTATAATAGGCGTAATTTTCACGTATAAAATTGAAGAAATATATAAATTGCATTTACATAAATAATAGAGAGAATTGATATAGTATTAATTATTTTCATTAAGAAAGTGTTAGTTGAATTTATTATATGTACTTTTATATCTCATGTTTTTTAATCATTGTTTTTATTAGTGTGTTCAAGTCTAAATCAACATTTAAAATGGAAATGAGAGTGTCCCAAGCATAAGGATTAAGAAATTCATTAAATATTCTAAATTTTAACAAAAAATATATACAATTACCCAAATACCCTTAATTGATTGTTTATTTTTTGTGGAATAGTTAGAATATTTAATTAAGATAAGATTGGTACAATTTTAAATAGAGTAATAAATATATTTTTAATTTTTTAAAGTGA